>VUYV01000008.1:9958799-10041155 GCA_008711295.1 Anarhynchus alexandrinus | reverse complement strand
CTTCTTTATGTATCTCCAGATCATAAGTCAAAACTCTACTTACTTTAAACTTTTATTAATAAACTATTATACTCATAAGCTATTATATGCTTGGCTATGCAGCCTTCACCTACGTTAAAACCAAGAAAACAACCAAATATATTCTACTTACTTTAACATACGTATAGTGTAAACCACCTATTTCCATCCCGTATCTCTTGTAACACAGATTTTCAGCACTTTCAGAGGCAGTTGGTGTTTCCTGTCCAGGCAAAATAGGTTCAATCTCCATGGAAAACATTTCCATATTTCTTGTGTTGGTGTACACTAACTCATAAGGCAACTTGGGAATCTCTCTCTCTCTGGTTTCCTCAGCAAAACAACTGAGGTCATCTGCTTCAAAGATACTGATGAATAACCCATGGAGTCTGCGGAGAGTAACGTGTGACAAGCCATGTTGGGGCAATGAATTCCCGCATTGTTAGACCGACTCATAGTATTTTTAGTTTATTTCTCTGGCTCTACAAAGAGCAAGAGTGTCCTCCTGTAAATCACAAAGTAATTGCTAAATCCTCTTGTCTTGTGATAATCAGATTGAAGAACTCAAAGACACCGTCAGTAACTGCAGCAAGACTTCATGATTTTTCATATCCATTTACAAAAAAGAGACCAGATGGGCATGCAAGTCACTCAGATGAGAAGTCTCTGTTCTTCTATATTTAGGACTGTCAAGCTCGAAACGTGCAGTTTACATCTAACCACACAGCAATCGTAGGAAACTTGACACGACCAGTCACAAGTCGTTATTTCCCCCCTGCGTTAACTACTATAAAGGCAGAATGAGAGCTCTTCAAAGCAACGCGGCTTTAGCCTTTACATTTAATTTTAGAGCGAGGGCTCTCATCAGATCACAGTGTAAGTAGCCTGGAAGAGTCTGCTCTCAACCATCCCCAGTGTCTCCTCGGCTAAATCAACTCAACAAGCCACTTCTCCCGCTAATTACCGGTGGCGGCTTTTATTCTTTGTGAATTACCCTGACGGCCTCACCTACAGCCACACCTGAAGCGAGGTTAAAAGGCAAAAATGAAGACTTGATGAGCAATGAGGGAAATGCAACAGCTTTCAAGATGTTCAGAAAATAACTGCAACTTTCACCAAACAGCATGGAGGTAACAGACTGGAAGACAACCCTGCAGGCTCAGCTGCATTCTGCATTCCTAACTGCTTCTGCTCTAGTTTAACCTCCACACTGCTCCCTCAGACCCTTTGCCAGCAGGGTGACTTCTCATTCATACTTGCTTATTTGATGTTAGGTTTGTACCTTCTTCTCCCTTAACACTTTAAGAAGCTTTACCCAGCCTTGAGTACCTCCATGCCATTATTATTCAGGGAAAGATCTCTGACAATTCTTGCTATTATCCCGGATTAACAGGCCAGTGACTTTAAAGCCATGCCACTAAGGAGAACAGATGGTGTAAAGACATAAGATCTCTGCTTTTGTAAGTAATCTGTTTTCACCTTCTTCAGAATTTGCGTTAAAATTCACAAATACTCACATTAGAAGTTGGGTCGATATCTGCAATCCACAGTCATTCAGTAGGAGTGAAGTCTTTAAACTTTATTAGTAGTGCCTAATGTTTCCTGTGCTTACCTTCGAGCTGCTTAATGCCCAGGACTCAGCAAGACAGGCGCTCCTCTAATGTAATTGCACTAAGTACTTATCCTCTTTTTAAAAACGGCAACAACAACAACAAAACAAAAAAACAACACAAACTTTTTAGCCAGCACCGATCTCTTCTTTACATTTTAGTTGTATATAAATAGACTAAGATATATAGAAATAAAACTACTACCTACTGCGATAAACTGAGAGCAGGCAGCAAAGCAGCTATATTGTGAGAGAAAAGGTGCGGGTTGTGACCCGGATGGCCAGGAACAGGAGGACACGAAATCATCAAGATCATCAGCTGGATAACTCCGGTGCTTTCCCCACTTGCGCAGCGCTGGGCAGTTCAGGTTACCCGTCTCACACGGTATTTCACGTTTGGCTGCTGCCTGGGGCAATCTGAGAAAGTGGGCTATGTGAAAAAGAAGATGAGTGGGACCATTATCTCCCTGAGATGGTGAGGGTCCTGAAAGCAGAAGCTCCTCCTGAAAATACGCTCTTGCTATTAAACATTAAAATTGGGTTTTAACTAGACAGACTCTTGCTATTAAATATTAAAATTGGGTTTTAAGTAGACAGGTCCTAACTTACTGCAACACTGCACACACAGAGCTTAATACAAAGAACTTGACGACGTGTCCCTAAGGGATGTTTTCACTTGTTTTCCTGAAAGAATTATTCTGAGCAGGTATAGGACAGCAAAGTTATTTCCCTGCAGTAAGAGGAAATGGAGAACCAAAGGCACAGCTTTCAGATTTACATGCTTGATTTCAAAGCATAAAATTAAGCAATGCAATTTCTCACATGGAATAAAGACAAATCTTTGCAGGGCGAGGCTCAAACAAATCCAGGGTTAAGCAAAGCCAAGCCGCGCCGACAGCGAGGAGGAAACGATGCTGTCCTCAGCAAAGGGTGGCACCGAGCGCGGCCCTGGCATGGAAGTGCTGTTCTCTGCCAGGAAAGTCACTAAAAGCCTTGCTATTAGCGTTGGTAAATGAGGCCTTAGCAACCCAATCGTACAACTCTCCATCCTGGACACAGCTCAAAAGTAAAGCCAACGAAAGGAAAAAGTTACTGCACAAAGAGCCTTTGAATTCAACACAGTTTGAATTTTCTCTATCTCCCATGACCTTTAGATAACAGGTTTAATTTTGTGCCTAATGCATTTCTACTTACTTAGAAGTTTTGACACCAATTTAAACCGATCAAACTCTTAGGACCGTCATCCCCAAAACAAAAATACACATCTGTTGTGGTGTATCATGAGCAGGGTTACAGACTATGAAAAATAACTTAAGCAAAAAGATATAGTCTGAGGAAAAAGTCAAAGTCACAGACATGACGAAAATTTCCAAGAACCATGGGTTTATTCTGACCCTACCACCGTATTTTGTGCAACAAAACCCACCTATTATTAAGGGAAAATAAGAAGTTCTTCCTCACTATTTCAGCAGCAGAGAAAACGAGCAGAAGGTGCATGCTGCTGCTTCAACTCATTCGAGCAGCCTGATAACGAAGCAGGAGGAACAACAGCCTTGCCCAAACGCCGTTTCTCGGCCCTAGGCCCAAGGGTACAAATACTCACTGTCAGGGACAGGCGCGATACACACAGCAGCAACCACTGCCCCACTACAGTGAGCACAACGTGGGATTGGAAGGAACCTCTGTACGCTTCGCTGGGCAAAAAACTGGCTGGATGGCTGAGCCCAAAGAGTGGTGGTGAGTGGAGTTAAATCCAGTTGGCAGCCGGTCACAAGTGGGGTTCCCCAGGGCTCAGGACTGGGGCCGGTTCTCTTTAATATCAACAGTTCTCTTTAATCATCAATGACCTGGATGAGGGGATCGAGTGCACCCTCAGTAAGTTCGCAGATGACACCAAGTGGGACAGGAGTGTTGATCTGCTTGAGGGTAGGATGGCTCTACAGAGGGATCTGGGCAGGCTGGACCGATGGGCCGAGGCCAGTGGTGTGAGGTTCAGCAAGGCCAAGTGCTGGGTCCTGCACATGGGTCACAACAACCCCATGAGGCACTACAGGCTTGGGGAAAGCTGCCTGGTGGAAAAGGGCCTGGGGGTGTTGGTGGACAGCCGGCTGAAGATAAGCCAGCAGTGTGCCCAGGTGGCCAAGAAGGCCAACGGCATTCTGGCCTGTATCAGGAACAGTGTGGCCAGCAGGACTGGGGCAGTGATCGTCCCCCTGTACTCGGCACTGGTGAGGCCCCACCATAAACACTGTGTTCAGTTTTGGGCCTCTCACTACAAGAAAGACATAGAAGCATTGGAGCGTGTCCAGAGAAGGGCAGCAAAGCTGGTGAGGGGTCTGGAGCACAAGTCTTGTGGGGAGCGGCTGAGAGAACTGGGGTTGTTTAGCCTGGAGAAAAGGAGGCTGAGGGGAGACCTTATCGCTCTCTACAACTACCTGAAAGGAAGTTGGAGTGAAGTGGGGGTCAGTCTCTTCTCCCAAGTAACAGGCGATCAGACAAGAGGAAATGGCCTCAAGTTGCACCAGGGGAGGTTTAGGGTGGATATTAGGAAGAATTTCTCCACAGAAGGGGTTATCAAACATTGGAACAGGCTGCCCAGGGAAGTGGTTGAGTCACCATCCCTGGGGGTACTTGAAAGAGGGGTAGATGTGGTGCTGAGGGACACGGTTTAGTGTCTTTGGCAGTGTTAGGTTAATGGTTGGACTTGATGCTCTTAAAGGTCCCTTCCAACCTAGACAATTCTATGATTCTATGATCCAAGCACACAAAAGAAAACGCAACCGAGTACAGGAGCGCAGACTCCACTCGCCCCTGACTTCATACATGCAAGCCAAGCTGAGCTGACTTTAATCGAGGGGCACAGAACAAACCACTGGCTCTTATCAGAGGAGCTCTTGCTGCCTGATAGCGCAAAGAGAAACTGGGTCCATCCTCCTCCCCCCAGCCAAGCTGCTCTTCAAACCAGCAATGTCTGTACGGATGCTCACACATACACGTAAGCGTCAAAGACTCCAGCAATATAAACTAGACTTCAAATAGTTAAATATCCGTTTCCTGCATGTTTTGTGTTGTCAAGTCATGAAATCCAAATACAGTGAACGTCCCTGTAGGACACCCCGAGGGGCTCGCTCCTCCAAGGTCTGCCAGAGGGTCTTCTGACTTGCCAGAAATCCGGGCCCCATCCCACCGGTACCCACAGGACAGCAGGCTGGCCAGCTGTGCACTGCTTTTCCCTCTCAGCAGAAACACCATCCACGATTAACCTTACTATCACTTCTTGCTTTTTTTAGATCCTATTAAAAATAGACCATCCAGAAACAGTGAAACCTTGTGATACTGGCCGTTTCTGTGACTTCCTCCAATTCAAATGGTTCAATGAGCAAATTTCAATAACAAAAATGCTTTCTTTAGTCCTACAGAGATTAAACAATGAGTCTCATTAAAGGGAGAGACAAATTACGTTGTTATTAGAACACATGGAGAGGATTAAACTCCCAAAGGCCCCAGGAGGAGACCCTAAGAGCCAGGTACATCTGCCTGACCCACCACCTATCCCTTCCAACACAACCTGGAGCTCTGTGGCTCACCGAAAGATAACGGTGGTCACCGCGCACATGTCCTGACTTAGCTCAACAGCACTTTATCTGATCATTTCTTTATCTAAAAAATAATAGTAACCCATTACCTAAGCCATCTGGCACATGCTATAAAATCACTGCGGTAGAAACAGACTGCAAATAACCAGTGGCAGCTCGATGTACAGACATTATTCTGCAAGGATTGCTGATGACAGTTTGGGGGGGATCCCACATAATCCACTCATATTATTAGGTAAATGTTTTAACATGATACACAAAGAATTAAACAAATAAGACCAATTATTATAAACAGGACCTTCACAATTATTCTTTACATCTAACAAAGAATTCACACAACTTTAAAGATTAGGTCTACACAAAAAAAAAAAAAATTTAATATAAAGTTATGATCCTCTCTCCCCCAAAAGTAGCTCCCAACAGTGCTGCGTTATCAGCATTTCATTAGGCCTACAGGATACATCCTCCCAAAAACTATTTGTGGGCTGCAAGAAGGTTAGACGAGCAGCTTGCCATGTCTCTGTCCCCACCGCCCTGCCCAGGGTGGTACCACTTCCTCTGCCGGACACACTCGGCACCTGGGGAACAGCCCTGCCCCAGCCCGGGCTGCGAATCAAACCATCGCTCGTCTTGCTTCCCAAGGCTCACAGATTCTTTTCGTAAGAATTATACATTGCTGACATTTCGCAAAACTGCCATTAGAAAGCGAAGAGTTTTTCCAGTTTCTTAAGCTGCTGTGGTTGGCATCTGACTACAGGAAACGTTTGGTTTTTTTACAAAAACATAATAAAATGTCAAGGCTATGTTGAACCAAGTATTGTTAGGCTGCTGGGTGATTATACCCCCAGCAATTTAAAGGCAATAGGAGTAAAGTTGGTGCGCACAGTTGTGAGTTGTCACTGGCAGAGCTGCCATCGCGTTTATTCCAGTGACACAGCAGGTCCCTGAAACAGATAATCATCTGAAATATCCCCTTTTCTGCATTAGATTTTTCAAAGTTCTAAAATATACTGTAAAGGCTCACTGCAATGTGCAGATGTAATTGCTTGACACATTTGATTTCTGCCACAGCCTCCGCTCTGAACTGCCCGGGTCCGACGCCGGAGCAGAGCGGGATGCTCAGGTTGAGCTGGAGATGAGCGGCTCCCATCCCTGCCTTACCGGGCGGCACGGCCCTGGAAGAACAAAGCAGCGATCTACTGAGGCAACTGGTTACTGTGTAATGTGAAGAAAACACTTATGTCACATGCAATCGTTTGAACAGCAATATACAAGACCATATAATTTAGGCAGCTTTTTTTTAACCCCTAAGAAAAGCCCACAAAGAAGCACAGAAATTTGGAAACCCAGTTATATTTTCTCACTTATGCTCAGGCTGTTTTTTGCTGTGTGTCCCTCCCCATGTACCATCAACATACCCAAGCAGAGCCATAACCTGGTCAGAATCCACCTTTTGCCATTTTCGCTTGCGAGGACGCAGCCCAGCCGAAGCGGAAGAGCCTTGCAGCAAACACGCTGCCTTCCAACGCGACGCAGCTGCCCGCAGACAGCCCCAGGAAAGCAAGAAAGGGCTCCTTGCGAGGCCGGGGACTGCACAAGCGGGTTTTTGTTCTGTGCAGTTCCCTCTGACACTTCCCTAACTCAATTTACTGCTTATAAACCCTCAAACCCAACAGTTTCAAGGAGAGAGCAGCGGGGCTGAAGGCCGGCTGCCGAGTTCAGCTTGCCCAGATCCCGCTCTCCAGCGAAAACTGTTTACCGATTCCTCTACGTTCAAAGGAATATTTCCACTCACTTCACCTGAAATTGGGTTAGGTAAGTGAGGAGCAAGCTAGCTGGAGCTAGCTGCCTCTAATCCCAAAGATGCTGGGAAGGGAGGGACACATCGGTAGCAGCAAGAATCAAAACAAATGAATGTCTGATTGAATGGATAAATAAATAAGTAAGCGCATTGCACACAGGCATGCAAAGCTGAAACAGAAATCCCGAGAGGGCAGAGCAGCGTGCTCTAGGAAAGTACGGCGTGAAAGAGAAGCAACTCAAACCCAGGGAGAAAAGGATGGAAATGGAGAACAAAAATGACTGAATGATGTCAGCTCTTCACTCTGACTTGAAAAGAGGCGGCACAAACACAGCGGCCGATCTGCTTTGTTAACTTTCACATACAGGCAACGAGAGCCCGTGCTGGGGCTGGGGTTTACACACCTGGAACTCCCAAAGTCTAACACGAATGGTGAAGTCGGAGAGTTCCAGGCGTAGGCAAAGTGTTCTCACTTGTTCTTCATTTCCGAGGAAAGCAGATTACACTTAACAAAAGCCAACACGTGGCCCAGATTGTCCCTATCAATTTTTATGGGTCAGCAGAAGTAGATATATATCTGTTGTTGGTCAATAGTTACTGAAATGCTGATCAACTACAACCGAGCACCGCTCAGTGGGGCTATGGTAACTCAGGAAACACATCGAGATTCTCCTAAGTTTGTTGCCAAAGTCAAAGAACCAAAACTTTCCAAAATGGTCTTATAGCAGGACCACCAACCTGCCACTGACAGGACAAGTTAAATACAGCTCATAGGCATAATATTTTAAATAGGAATGCCTGGGATATAACCCATGGAGCAGTTTTAAACTGCTGCACCCCAAAACTGAAGCCAATGCCTTCCAGCAGGGTCTGTATTTGCAGCATCACCGGGCACAGGAATACAAAGCCCGGCACAGTTTGGGCCCGTTGTTCACAACCAGCTTGTGAGCACGCTCGAGCCAGTCCTTTAACTTAAATCCCAATTTCCAGATCAACTACAACCCTGTGCAACAATGAGACTGTCTGTACAGTCACCAAGTTTGGATGTACACATGGATGAATCAAAGGAATAGGATTTCCATAGGAGTGGCACAACTTCTTAAAAAATGTGTATTGCTGGTTTCTAACAAAAAAATAATTTATCTTGGGAAAATAAGAGTTCCTTTACAGTATTTCAAGAGGGCACGTGTGGTTGGGACAGTGGGTGCTATTTTTACGCTGGCATGCAAAGAACTAAATTTGAAGGTTTAACAGCGCACATTCGCAAAACTGGACACGCTGAAGCACACAGCAGAGAGCCCCACGTCCACAGACAACAGCTGGGAATAAGAAGTCTGCTTCTCCCGTTCACAGACAACATGTGAAGAGATGCTGACAACTTCTTTGTGACACTGGTCATCCAGTCATTAACGTAATTTTACCAACGGCTGTTCCAGCAAACTCACATGAACACAGCTCCCTGAACAACTCGGGCAAGCTGGGAGGCGGGTTTCCAGCGGGAAAGGGCAAAGGAGCTGCCAGGTCCTTCCCTTCAGGACACACACACGCAGTCAGCAATGATGCGCTGCAAATCCATACCCTGCCCTGCTCGCCAGCAAAATACCTATGCCAATACCATACGTTAAGTGTCGATGCTATACTGGAAGCTCTGGTGCTTTAAGCAGCTGTCCTGAATGACAATCCTGACTCTGCCTGACGGTATAAAAAAGATGTGAAAGTCGCTCTTTCTGTGCCTGCATATGGCTCTAAAGAGGACAAGAGCAGCCTGTGGTGTGACAGTAAAGCACAGAAGAAATCTTGTGGGCCATCGTCACCCAGCGAGTCCCTACTGGAGGATCATCCCTGCGCTTGTTTGACTTGATGTTTGCTCTTTTTACCTCTGCGTGCTATGACCTTAAATCCATTATTTACGTTACTTAATCAAGGATGAGATACTGACCGTGATTTAAACAGCATGATGGCTTTACTTGGGGAAAAAGCCAGCAGAGAGGGACAGCAGCAGAGACAGTCTCTCCTGGAGGCCCAGCAGCTTCCCCATCCTGGTGCCCGACTTGGAGCCATGCCTTCCTGGGGAGCTACGAGGGGCCCGCAGCTTCCCACTGTAACACAGCCCCAAGACAACAGGACACCCACGTTTTTGGGGCAGCTTCTGACCAAAGGATTTAACCACTCAAGGAAATGAATTCAAGGTCAGACAGGGTTGGAAATTAAAATTAAAAAAAAAAATTAAAAAGGAGAATTATTTCTGATCAACTCTTTATGAGACATTTTAATTCCATAATAAGAACATCCACTGAGAGAGATAAGTAAAGAATACCTTTCCAAAACAACTCCTTACATAGAGGAGGGTCTGCTGGGCACCGGGGAACAACTCTGCAGTACCATCGTTCTCTTGACCAGAATGCTAATTTTCATCCCTTTTCGCAAAGACAGTTAACAGAGATACTCTGCTGTGAGACACAAGACACCAAGATGCCTCATATTGACTAAAGTATTTAGGATTCTTTAGAGGGTGCAGACATGCACCTCACTCCCTCACATCCAAATTTAACAAACACAAATATACTATTCGGGTATGGTCAAGCCTACTGAAAGGACTGTCCCATTCAATTTGTACTGATGCTGTCCACCGTATCCAACTGCGAGGTGAACTATTCATGCCAAAACAACAAAAGGCTCTCTCCTTTCCTTTCTCTCCTCACACACAGAGCTAGACTGGGGATCATTTTGGGGTATTTCATTAAGTGGCTCAAGGATGTAGATGGCATTGCTTTCAATAACACACTTTGACTGTGCAAGAAGTATTTGGAGTTTGCCATGTGGTACTGCGGTGCTCAGGTCTGGTGACCCCGGTCATCCCTTCTGCCCTTAAAAACCTGGGCTCTGTCTTGCTTGGTTTTTTTTTTTTTTTCCCTTTTTTTTTTTACAGATTTTTGCACTAGACCAAGGCAGAGCCATGAAAGCAACGCATTGCTAGCGGCTAAACCCATCGTTTCCACAGCTCCGGGTTTGCAGGTTGTGCCATCACCACGACACGCAGGGCAGTGACTGTTTCCGGGTAGGAGCTGGTGAGATACTAACGCACACGGCTAAAAAGATTAGAAAAACGTCTGTTTAAAGAGCGTATGAGAGTCACGCACCGCATCGCTGCTGACTGTAGGGCTTCTGAACGACTGCCAAAAGAATAAATATAATCTAAAGGTGCAGCGTCACCAAAAAAGGTCAGTTTAATTGTTGTCGAAGGCGGTTTTTTCTACACGGAACGGGACGGTGCTTGCCGAAGGAGATGACGGAGCAGCACGGACCGGCGGGGAAGGGCGATTCTACCCCAAAACGGAGCGGCGCATCCCGACCCGCCGGCTGCGGGAGGGGGCAGCACGGCCGGTTCCCCCGCGGGGCCCGGCCCGCTCCGGCGGACAGACCCTCTCCGGGGTCCGCCGGGGACCCACCGGGCCGGGCACGCACCGGCGGCGGATACCTTTCCCCCGCGCCCCGCCGGGATGCGGGTCCATCTTGGGAAGCGATGCCGGCGCCATCCCTCCCTCCTCCCTCCCTCCCTCCGCCCGGGCCGCGCNGCCGCCGCTCTGCGCATGCCGGGAGCGGCGGGCGGGCGGCGCTGCCTCCCACCGGCGGCCGTGGGGGGGGGGAAGAGGGGCGAGCCGCTGCCCTGTGGAGCCCTCCGGGCGCTGCCGGACCCCCGGGGTGGCTGAGCGAAAGGCAGGGCCGCCCCGGCCGCCCCCCGCCCCGGCTCAGCCCGCCCCGCCTCCCGCTTTGGGCAGGGACCGCGGTCCCGCCCCTCTCTCCCCATCCCGCTTCTTGGTTTGGTTGGGGTTTTTTTTCCTTCTTTCCTCCTAGACTGAGCAAATGACTCATTTCGTCATCAGGGACGCTTATAACGCGTGTTGCTTTCCGGCCCGCGTACCGCCGAGGTGCGGCTCCCAGACGCGGCCGTGGCCAGCGCCCGGGGACGGGCACGGTCCCCGCCTTCACCGGCGACTCTCCCGGCAGCTTATTTGGATTCACACCTGGGTTACAGCCTACAGCAGCCTCGTCGTGCCTGGCCGCCGTCCCACCACCCATCCCGTTATTCCCACCGGGCATTCCTGCACGCCCTTCCCAGATTGTTCCCCTTCCTTTCTTGTTTTCTCTCTCCGACTCCGATCCCATCCTTCAGATTGTGTACAGCCTCTCCCAGCTTGATTGCCTCTCGATCATTCAAACCACTACTGAAAACACTGAAGAAAACCGGGCCCAAACCATCTCCTTCCATATGCAAGTCCCGTTCTCACCCAGAAAGGAAGGTACACACCTTTGAAAAGTTTAACTTCCACGTCAAAAAAGGGAATGAAAAGCATAATCCATGTTCTAGCTCGGTCTTGAGATGGCAGCTCATTTACTTTATGAATCATCAGCGGGTGATGACAAGAGTTCTTCTGACAGCAGAACTGAAGCCATTACTATCTTTCCGTATTTTCCTTTTTCACCTTGGGACTGCATCCCACCAGTCCAGGTGGTCCAAAGTACACAAGTTTGAAACAGTTCTCTTTGCCACACTCTCCACCAAAGTGCTTTGACTTTTTAAGTAGCATCATCTATGCAATATTCAACTGTTTAGATAACAGCTCCATATTCAGTGGATAGTATCTGCACTCCCCCTGAAACTTGCTGGGACTATCAAAGAAACAGACGAACCTGTTCTACAGAGAAAATGAGCCACGAAAGAGATGGGTGACCTGCTCAAAATCACACATCAACTGAGTAACAGCCAAAAATATAAATCAAGCTATCTTGACTCCCAAAATAAACACTCCCAATAAATGCTATAATCTAGCTGTACTTCACTGCTGCTGTCTGACAGAAAGGAGATGGAGAAAGCAGCAAACACAAGTGAAAAAGAGTCAAGATGAAAATATGGAGCCTTACCTGGAGTTTGCATTAGGCGCAGATATATGGTCTTTATAGGTAGTAAACTAAGGTTAGTAAATTCAGAAAAGAGGTGAAAAAAACCACCTTGATTTTGCTGGGAGAGTTCAGAGTTGAAACTCTAATGAGAATTGAATAAAAAAACCCAACAAAACAAAACACCTTCCTTCCTGTGTTCTGCCAGTATCTCCAGGATTATCCACCACGATTGCTGGTGCTGTCCCATGCCCAGGAGGCTCACTCCCGTCAGCAGAACTGGACACTTGCTCTCAGTCCTATGAGAAGATAAGAATTGGTTCCTGCAAATTGTTGTCCAGGTCAGGGGTGAGGTTTTTGGCTAAGAAGTTTGCACAGCTGCTCTTCACGTGGACACTATGGCAAAACAGAGATCTATACTAAAGCTACCGGTCATCTCTCACGTGCAACACAAAAATGATTTGGGGTTCATTTAAGAGCGTGTTCATCCCCCTTTAACAGGCTTAATCTAAGAATTTGGATGTATGAACCACAGAAATCTCACAGCTTTGTTTTCAAAAGGGACCTAAACCTCCCCTCTGACTGTCTGCTGCTTCACATCTGATATTTAATACCCTTTCTTCAGGATGATCTCTATTTTTAAATTCAAAGACACTCATTTCAGGAGTATGCTTGGGCTGTGGATTACTGTATCAGCCATTCACAGCCGGAGCTCAGGAGCCAAATGTAATTATAAGCCCCAGCAAAAAATAGATATCCGAGTCCAAAATATGCTATGATTTGACACAATTTGCATAAACCAGGATTTCAAATCTGTCATTAAGGACAGGAATTGGGGGCACTGAAAGTTGCCAAGAAACAACCTGTTTATAACGTATCTAGACCGACTACTTAATTATTACTTAAACATGCATCTCCTGCATCAAAACATTTGCTGGCAAGATTTTAGATGTCCTCATCTCATATCTTGCACAGCATCTTTTCAAAAAGATCATTAATGGCATTTGATTTCAGAGCATATATCCCAGGGTACTCCAGCTGACAATGTATGGCTGACGTAGCTGACAGAGTCCACAGGCAGAATTTTATACTGAATTTGAACCCAATTAAAAAAAAAAAGATAGAAAATAATGCTTCTATGAATTGAAATTAGTTTATGGGGTGGTTTTTTTTTTCAGAAGTGACTACAAAGCATCTGTCCTATCTTTTTTCTTACATCTGTGTTCTGTTTACATCCGCGATCTGTTCAACTGTGGCAGAAAAATTCCCTTCTCAACTAGGACTTCCTATTCCGCTGCTGTCACACTGTACCGCAAGTGAGCAGTGGATTCTCTGTTGGCCAAACAAAAAAAGGGAAATCATTAGCTGCACAGCAATAATATATACTGGTCACATAAGGATCATGGGATAGTTTATGTGGCACAGTGGATGGACCTATCCACTCCTTCAGAAAAAGCATTTGTACATTCAACATTGACCACCAGTTTAACTCCAAGTGGAAAGTCTGGAAAGACAGACAAAGCCAGCTGAGGAATTCATAGGCTAAAATGCTCCTCCTCCCCTTTCCTATATTCTCACACTTTTACACTAAGCCTGTAAAAGTTACAGGATTAGACCTGTAACTTTTAGCTGCAGAAAACAAACAGGGCTGGTTTCAGCCAGTACTGGTTAAACAGTTACCAGTTAAGAACCCTGAAGTGTAATGCAAGAGATATGTAGGAAGAGATAAAATTATGTACCATACACCTATCCTCCCAGCAACACTGGGGATTTACTTCCACGTTTTTTGGGCTTACAGAAAAGACAAGAAAAAACCCTACATGATGAAATTCCCACGCAGACAGCTTGCCTTGATCCACCTATGCCTATACTAGGAGGATTTCTTTCCTCTCTAAAACATCACATACACATTTTCTTTTCAGTGTATTAGCCAAATTTTTTTCAGCAGTATAAAAACCATCACCTGAGAACAAACCCAAAGTTCAGCGGAATCCACAGTTCCCATTCTTGCATTTAAGCATCCTTGTAATTTCAGCCATAAAATTCAACTCCCAGAAAATGCCACACTTTTAAAAAATCCAAATCCTGTTGCTCAAGGAAGACTCTTAGGATTGTTTTTTCCTCAAACCCAGTGAGAAAACAACGCTACCGTACTAACACAGACAGCAGTACCAGCAGAGGTTGAATCCAGTCTCTGCAGAGACTCCCTGTACCAGGAGTGTTAATGACAGTTATTTGATTATTCTGTAATATTGTCAAGGGAAGTTGACAGATTAGCTATAAAAGAGGAACCATATTCCTCTTTTACTAAGAGCTACACCACTGTTCTGCAATAAGGTAAAAAAACTAAACCCAACTGAAACCTGTTATTAAATTTAGACAAAGTCAGAAACAAAAAATACTTCATCTTCCCATTTTAAAGCAAAGTCAAATAAACATCTATCTGAATTCAGTGGAGGCTTTGTCAATATTTTCCAAAGCAGTAAGTAAGTAGAATTCTGTGCCTGCTATAAATATGTAAGAATATTCATCATGAACATATATCAAGCAGCATCCTCGTTGCAACAAAGACGTACTGCCTGAGAAAGACAGGGATAACTCAGTCATCTGCCCCCAAACTAAAGCTTTTTCAAGCACATCAGTTGAGCTCAAGGCGCTCTGCCTCTGTGCTAGGACTCCAGAAACATTTTCAAAATAAATATTTAATGGGAATAAATGCTTTGAATATGCACAGAACTTTTCAGATTTCAAGTTACTCGGGATCTGTAGGTGCCAGAAATGAAAAAGCCAAAGACGTGAATCTGAAAGAGGGCGGCTCGCTTGAACCAAAGCAGGAATAAATAATCACACATTCAGCCCAACTCCAAGTTAAAAAAACCCAAACATTCACCCTGCTCCCCCAGTCTGTTCTCCCCAAGCCCACGGAAAGCCCCCCAGCCACCAAATACACAAGTTCCTGCAATCTTGGCTCCCTCCTGAGCAACGTGGTCACATCCTGCGAGCACAGCCACTGAACGCAAAGCTTCTGTGTGCAACCCTCCCTGCCACAGCTCCAATTAGAAACAGATTTGGGCAATAAGCCTGTATTTAAACAGCTGATTGATACCACTCCCCACACAGAGATTCAGGTAAGTTACTTTAGGTTAGTAATGCCAGTGTTAACGCAGCCTTTGCACTGCCTCAGCACGGTATTTGAACAACGCTACTTCAATTGGACGTTTTTCTCCTCGGTTTGTTAGAGATGCAGCGTATAGAGGGTGTTACTGTGACCTTGGTGACCGAGCTAATTGTGTAAATATACCACCTGGATCTTGGAGCAGCACAAAGATCAGCACCTAAGTCACAGTCCGAATATGAAATTAGCTGGACTTTTCCCAGCATCTTGATTTCTTGGAAACATTGCCGTATTCAGGCCAACAGTCCGTAGCAATGCAAACTTCTACGTGCCAAGCCAATTCCCAGATATCCCCTTCACTCAGTGCAAGGGACCAAAACAATCATCTGTTACGGAGTTTTCAAACAATAAGCTTTAATTGCCTTATTAGAAAAATAAGCACTGAAATATATATAAATGTGATTACATTAAAGTAATTCTGTAGTCTAGCATACTAGAAACCAAAGCCCAGTCGTACTTGTAATGATACAGAGTAGCAAGATTTAGGGTTTAGAAACTTTCCATAGAGAATACCGAAGTATGCAGTATCTTTTAGGAAACCACAGGAAAGACCAGACAAATCTCCACGTTGCAATAAAAACTAAGTAGATCAATTTATTCTGTATACTATACAATGTGTAAGTTTGTAAAGAACAATTGACATTTTTATCACCTTAACATCTTGACTGGGTGTAAATATGTCCAACAAAATGTACTCCTGCGGCCTTTACACAAACACTGTCCTACTACATCAAGAACAATGAGAGGGAAGCCTTTGGTGCTACAGATTTGGGGACATATCTGTGAAGTTGTAATTAATCCACTTACCTATCTCGAATAAAACGTTGGTGCTATCCGCTATTATAAGCCTACATGAGTACTACTCTAATAACTAAACACTGTCTATCTTTAAAGGCAAGATATGAAAGGGACTGCCAGTCTACAGCGTGGACAGGTTTTCTTTGAAAAAGGTAATTATCAAATGGTAAAACTCATATAATACATTATGTACATAAGTTTGGATAGCTGAGTTATCTTGCTGGAGTAAGCTGAAAGTAAGCATTGATTTGCAGTCATGTTTGATTTACTGTTAAGTGATTATTGGACTTACGTTTTATACAGTGTATAGAACCAAAAAAGCTGTGCCTGCTGCTGAGGTCTGACAGATGTGAAGGCTCATCATCGGTCATTGACCTAGTTAGTATTACAGTACTTCAAATATACACATGGATAATATATTCATAGCTGAATTTGTAGTAATCTTAAGAACTGCAAGTCACCAAGCGAACACTGGAAGAGCTTCCAACCAGGATGTTCCAACCAAGGAACACCCAACCAGCAGGACAAGCCAAGTTGTAGCTGAGTGGAATGTTTAAATTTAAATGGCTATATTTTTATTTTATATAGCCTTCCCAAACATCAAGAAAGCTCACCTTACGTGAGCTACAGAGTAGTGGCACCAGACAATACACAGCAAGTCACCTTAAACTGTTCAAAATTTGTTTCACGCCCAGTCCTATCATTAAGTTTCAATTTCATTTATACATATAAAAATAAAGAAGGATTTTCACATTAGGACGAACATCTATAAAAAGCAGTTTGCTTCAATATATCCAGTTTCCTTCCTATTCTCCTAGCCTAATTTCATACTTAAAGAAGTAGGTCTGTTTCTTCAACCTGTTCTGCAAAAAATCACAAATTCTTTATAACACTAGTGGAGGCTAAGGAATAAGGACAGGCTTGACAGAGCCCATTTAATTACTAGCAAAGGGCTATACAGACTTGAAAAAGATCAGATTAGCAATTTCAAAATTCTCTGGAATGACTCCTCTGAACCAAAGACGTTATATAGACACCAACATACTTTGATCACATTCTGATCAAAACAGAACCAATTTAAGATTATTAATTTTCTCTTGATCATTTTCTTGTTTGCCTTTAGGAGAGAGCATTGCAGAAAATATAGGCCAGTGTTCTTTTTGACTAGCAGTCCTTTATCCTGCAAGACCTTTCTGAATATATCAACACAAAGCATATCCTTCTAAAAACTTGCATCTTTAAGTGTTTTCTCTTATAATACCCACATTGGTGCTTTGTTTTTAATAGGCTGTTTCAGAACTGTTTCTTTAAAAAAAAAAGTATTCAGTAAACTGATCTTAAGAGTTTCTTATATTCCCAAAGAACATCAAGGCTGCGATTACCTCTATGGAAATCAATTAAATTATGGATCATATTACACTTCTAGTGTTTTGATTTCATGGAACAAACATGCTTTTAAATGCATTGAGTTACCTGTTGTGGGAAAATAACCAAAGATTGGCGAGGAGGATTGTAAACACACTCACATGACTTGCAGCTGAAGTGTTGAAAAACATCTATCATACTAATCCTTGTTTAGTCTTGTGTGTTTGACAAGTAGAACATCTGTGTTTAGGTAACATAGGCCTGTGATAGACTTAGAGGCACCCTATCTAACACGCTGGAGATTCTTGCCCTGCTATGGGAAAGATCAAAGCACAGTGGAAAACTACGCCTGCGTGAATCCCTGATATATGGGCACAACCCATATTCAGTGATCCTCTAGTGTGGACCGAGCTCCGCAGTGCCTGTGTTCCCACTTGCGTGCCTCTGCCTGGGTGCTGCTTCAGGGACCACCCGGTTAGCGAGATAATGAAAATAAATTTACTCTTTGCATTTCATCCGTGGTTTTGTGGTTGTTCCTGCATCCTGCCTGTGCCGGCTCCCACACCTGTCTAACATGAACTATGTATTTTGACAACCTAGTACTTATGACCTGCATCATAAAAAAGAACTGAAGTTCAATTCCTATTTTCTGACATGAAAAGTTACCTATTTCTCAATAGGCCATTATATAGATACCACTTCCAGTTCTGTTTCCCCAAAGCCAATGAGGGGCTGCTGTATAACAAAGAGAAAAGGAGTTAGTTTACTACCACTTCAGGAGTCCAAGGAAAAAAAAAAATTACACCCTTCCGCTTCCAGAAGTCTAAAATAGCCCAAAGACAATTGCATATCAAGCTTTAGCAAGCCTAGATTTGGAGTTTGCAACACAGGAAACTCTAAAACAGTAAATTTAGCCATCTCCCATGTCACCAGACAGATCATTTCAGCTTTAAAAGCCTAAAGAGCTGCTAAACAGAAAGGCCACTTGCCTCCAAATATAGGTACAAATTCCAGATTTATATTTGAATGCTGGACATAGTTGTGAAACAAAACATGCAACCGCAAAAGCATAAGGCTGGATCAAATGTAAATACAAGTGTTTCACAAATTTCAGGTATTCAATTTTTACTTTCAGTAGTAAGATTCTGGGCTCTTAGTTTCAGGACAAGACTTTGAAAGATACAGAATCACTTGTGCTTTGATTGGCACATTATCTGCTTTTTAAAATGTAAAACTAATAGACGTTTGCAAAAGGTTGTGCAAAACTATTGTATTTACAAAAATGGCACAAGAGTGAATTCAACAGTCTATGCACATGCACACTTCATTCACATCTTCAACAAAAGTGTGTCCTAAGCTACGGAACTGAAAAGAATACCAGCTTCAACAGGCAGTTGTCAATAAGCACTAGATTCACAAGAGTTACACCGGAATGGGCAAATATTGCCCAAGTAAAAACTCTATTGTTAAAGCTGAAACAGGTTTAAGGCCGTTCAAGTTCAAAAGCAGAAACAAAATTCAATCAGAGCCCTGTCTTTGTTTTTATACATGCTTTACCATCTAGCAACTTGTGGTCTAAACCTCTATTTTAGACAACAAACCCAAACACAGAAGAAAAACCCAACACAACTGGAGGTTATATTAAATACAAATATGCTGTAATTAAGATGAAATAACAAAAGCAGAAACATTAGAAGTTGTAAAACTTGCGATGTCACTTGCTGGAACCAGTCCTACACTAGGAAATGGGCAATATGTACATTTTCAAGTAGATTACATTGCTCTAACCAAACTTGTCCTTTTTAATCAGTGCATTGTTCTCAACTAGTCCAAATACTACACGTTTTATTCTTAACGGTACTCCCTTACAATAGCAGCACATGCTATCGCTACCTGCAAAGCTGTCAGTCTCATGACTTAGTGTAAGAAAGAAAAAGGGGGATGTGAGGGTGAGAAATAACTATCAAGGAGAAATAACAGGAATGAGAATAATCATGCAGTTCAACTTTTCTCGTCAGCCAGCCAGCTTGCTAGCAACAAGAGATGGTTTCCGCTGTGGAAGATCCTGTGGAGTAGGAATATGGTCACCAGTGACTTCTGTCTTGTCAGGAGCTGCAGTAGGCAGTTGCTTATTCTTCATCTTTGCTTTAGCCATGTTGTAATCACCAGAATCAAAGTATTTTTGCTAGAAGACAAAACACACATATATTTAAAAGCCCGAAATCTTATCGGATGCATGCAATGAATTACGTGGTTAAATAGATTCTTTAATTTTTAAGAACAGTTATAAAATCTTCCCGATTTGGCAAGGTAGCTCTATAGATTCAAAAACCCAAAAATCTTACCAAGACTATTAAGCACACATAGCTAAACTCATAACATTAGGTAAGTACACAATTAAGGTTCTGCACATACCATTGAACGCACACCACACACAGAACATAATTTTTTCCCTGATTTTTCCAAGAGCTCTTGTCTCCCACAAGTGAAACCTCGGGGTTTGTAAATTTTGTTGCAGTGAACAAGTTCTGCAACACAGAATAACTAAACAATGCATGAACTAAAGCTGGAGAACAGAGCCTGCTCTATCATACCAGAAGATCAAAGTCGCATGAAACTGCATGCTAACAAGAAAACCTCTTATCTGCATACATTAAAACAGTGAAACTATAATCCCTAAAGTTCCCAAACCAATTATTTATTGAGTCAAATCTACTGTGCAGTCCTTCTGAAAAGCACTATGTGAAGAAAATTCTTGTCCCACACTCCAGGTTTCTTCTGAATACAGAAGTGAGTACTTTAAGTTTTAATTTCTATAATGGTATTCTTTAATATTTCAGCAAATTTTTATTAGCATTATCTTTATCAGTCTTTTTTGTTGTCAGATTTCTCAAAACTTAGTTATCTATGGATGTTAAAGCCAAATGACTGTTAAGATTTATCTGCATCATGGTAAGATCAGGCATGGAATTTCATCCAAGATGTGCATGAAGTCTTCAACTGCTCATTAACATATCTTGCAGGAAAAGTTGTATTTTGTTTCAACTTACTATGATGTCTACCATTAGGGTACTTGTAACCCATGATTTTGAACAGATTGTCATATGAGGCCAAAAAAAAAAGATTCAGGACAAAGCTTTAGACTAGCAACTGCTGCTTACAGTCACAATCATCTCTGAGGAAAAGACTCCCTAGTTAGCTTTATACACTTATTCCTCAGTCAGTTGAACAGCCATCACCACGTGCCATGTTTAAGTGCTCCCAGGCAGCATACTACCGCCATACTCTTTATTCTGCATTGGTACTAATGGGGGTGTCTGTGTTTATGCGAGGCCTCCTGAAGGCACCTTTAAATGTTCCCTGCCAGACCCTTAAAGTTATCAAATCTGTTTTTCCCATACAGTCAGCAGTACATCTAAACCACACACTTTTTATCCATAAACCTTCCCAATTCAATCCTTTGGACGGTGTAATCCCTATTTACACCACAATGTTCTAGCACTGCATCTGCAGACTAGACCTCAAGTTATAACATAATCTGATTTGGAAAAAGGCTTTCGTATTTTGCCCTTCAAGATTGAAGCAACCAAAAGAAACTTTTAAGCAGCATTTAGATAATAACAGAATTGCACAATCTTTCTATTCTTACTGCTGTTAACAGATATCTATTTCTGTCCATGTAAGAGCTTCAAATAGAGTCCCTCTGCAGGAGTGTGGTGTAACATGGTTCTCATCTACTCTTATTCTGGAGAAAGTATGCTAATGGTGTGTGCACTCAATGCAGAACATTGCTGGACAGCAAGTATCAATGGGCAGAGCATGTCCTAGTTGCCAAATCGAAGAAAATCTGGGCTACAGGTGACTACATACATTTAGAAGAATATCTGAGAAAACCTACCATCTTTCCTGCATTAGAATATCAGTCCATTTCTTCCTTTAACTTATTCCTGTATTTTCCTCTGATTTACTCTAGCTTCTCATAGATGGCCTGTATTTGATCATCCCTTTCAAACTGACTATGTCTGTCCAGGTGTCTTCCTGTCACAAACACTATGTGAAAGTATACTCAATATCCTCACTCTATTTTAAACTTCAGCAACCCAGGCAGCCCAAAGTACACCAGGCGTCTCTATTAAGTAAAGATGCTTCTTCATTTAAGACACTGAGCACACTAAATAAAAATAAAATGGAAGAAAGTTATTACCACCACATCAGGAGTGCAGAACTGAAGAAGGCAGAGTACGAATTGGAATCCACAACTTTATGCCATCTTTCAAAGTAGGAAAATCCTAAACACTTAGTCAAATAAGATGCCCACTGGTCTACCTCTGCTCAAATTTTAAAATATAGGCTGCAACAACCTTTGCATTAAATAGTGCTATAATCAAGATGAAGATATTGTACAGATTGTTATTGTTGGTGGTGAGTTTTCCTCATATTTGCACTGAGTGCAAGCAGTCTTAATTCCTTTATGGCCATCAATCCTTAGGGAGTGGATGCTGGTCTGTTTTCCTGAATTATCTTTACAACACATACTTACCTTCTCCCTTCTGCATCTACACATACACTGAAGTCTCATTTAGGTTGCCTTTGACCACATAACAGCCCAACTCACAAAAGGAGCCACCTAATCTACCACCTGCCCGTGCCCAGCAGCCATTAACTATGCTGCAAACATTCCAACTTATGAGAGAAAGCTTATCCAAAAAACCTGCCAATAGCAACAATTCCCAGGAGATGTTACCAGATAGCACAGAATTAGATCAGCACTGAACTCCAACAGCTGGTTGGCGAAGGATTTATACTTGGAATCACTGCATGCACTTAAAGAGCCTAGACAATAGTGGAAAAAAAAAAACAAACAAACCCCAAACCCACAAAAAAACACACCCCAAAACAGTGTGACAGTAATGAAAGCACCATCAGAAGTAGTGATATGCTAGGATTATTCCAAGAACAGAGCTCCCGCATGCCTGAAAGGCATTACATAATCACTTTATGAATAATTAAACTAAAAAAATAAACAGTTGAATAACTAAGAAAATAAGACACACTAGTTAAATGTGGAACAATACTGAAATACTAACTCACTCTTCTCTCTCTCCTATCATTATTTTTTGGTTAGGGTGTGTATTCAGAATTACACGATCATTCTCGAGCTGCTGATGTCAGATGGTACCAAGCTTAGTGTTTGCTGTGTTACATGTGCTAAAAATATGGATAATAACAGTGGACATACCTTTTGGGGACATAGGAATGGGCAAGATAAGATCAGTACAAAACAGGGATGAGGTTCTGACCCTTAGTGTTCACTACAATGGTTTTTATGAAGTCTATCACAGCAGCACTGAGCCAGCTTTTAAGTTTAATTTTTTCTAAAAAGTGCAGTTGAACCACTGATGCTGTAAACAGCTATCCTGCCAATTTGGCATTTCTTTTGTGGAAACAAATTTCTCTTCCTTGTGCTTTCACAGACAAAGTTGAAATTTCTTAGCACTCTTTTACTCATGCAAAGGCCTGTGGAGTGGAAAAAAAAAGTCACAGATACAGGAATTTTGGAATTTCTTGTCCACACCCCGTGCACAATAAAGAACTCACTCCTTTTTGAAGCCTCTTCCTCAAGAAGTCTGAGCCTCCTGGCTTCTGGCCCAGATGAGGATATCTTGCTTTCAATTTTGCTTCTTCAACTTTTTCTGGACTGATCACCTTATCCTCCATTTCCTGAAAGACAATTAGCAATACTGTAAATGAAATTTACAATAATGAACTATTTATGCAGAATAACTTTGCAGGCAATTCACCAACACGCCGACTGCATTGTTCACGGAGTGAACATATCAATTATATGAACAGACATTTTCATACATTCTCTCTCAAATGCTGACAGCAACTGTAGGAGTTCAGCCTCCCATCTTAGATACCTTTCCTGGAGATGTGTTTGAATCTAATGAATGCATTTCTCTTTCACATAAAAGTAGACTATACTAAAATGAAATTATTCAATTTTGGGGAAAAAAAATTCCCCCAAACCACCCCCCCCCTTTTTTGGTCAGAAAAAGGATTTCACTAAGAACAAACAAATGTTGAAAGCTGGGCAAGAGCCACAGGACTTTTCTTCAACTGCCCCTGTTTGATCATGAAGTCGCACAGAGAGACTAGCACTTGCGTTGCCACAATCCAGTTTGTACGACTGCTCTAACTGTAATGTGTCGCTATGCACTGTGAAACACTGTTAAAGTAGCTCAGTCTCAAAAACACGCCTGCTATCATATTAATAGCAATACTGTATTTCTCTATACATGTCTATAATTATCCTAAAATTATGAGGATGAAAACAGCTGGATAGCGCATCTGTATAAAAGAAAATGCCTATTTTATGAGTATACTGTAAAATATGGGTACTCAAAGTAATCATTTGAAGATACTCATTTGGCAAAAACTACAATTTGTACATCCAGTCTTTCAACACTGACCTCCACTTTACACTCATCTGTTTCGGTCCATGTAGCAATTTGATGTATGAAGTACAATTTCTTCTATTAGGTCATTTCTAAAGTATCTTCCATTCAAAATTCTTGTTTTGCTACTTTCCAGTATTTAGCCAAGGGCTTTTTTTTTTTTGGCATGCAAACCATTGCTAGTTCAGGGAAAATACATATTGATTTGCACTGACTGCTGTAGTTCTTGAATTGTTATTATCGTCTGAAGTCACAGAAAGACTTTTAGGCATGAAAGAAGAATGGCCATTGAAATCAGGAGAGGCTCACATTCATCTGTGACTAAGGTTTCATATCCACTTAGAGCTGCTTAGGCAGCCCCTTCACACTCTTTTCCATCCATGTCATCATCCTTTGCATTGCATCAGTCAGCATGACTGCATGTATTCCACGTGAATGGGTTACAGAAATTAATTCAACAGAAAAATAACTATCTATCTCCCCCCACCCCGCCTCCTTGTTGAGCTGTGTTTCATTTGGATCAGTTTCCACAGTCTGGATTACCAAGCAGCTGCACAAACAGGTATGTTAGCAGAGCAGCAGGGAGGACAGAGGAACACAAGCAGCTGGGAGCTACTTAAGCCAGAGCTGCCAAAGAACCAGAGCCATCACACTAGCCTACCCCAGTGCTTTCCTACATCTCTTACAAAAGCTTGAAATTCTGTAACATTCAACATCTTTCTGGTAAGAAACCTCAGAAGCAAAGGTTATAACAACAGATTTAGAGGATAACATTGTCTAATTGCTCCATTAGGGCAAGACATCTCAAAGACAGCTTTGCACAATACAGTGGGAATCTGAATTAACAGTTCTACCAAGGAAAGATAGAAATTCTCGTAACAGTTTAGGAGAAACTTCTATGAGGACAGGAACCAATGCTTTTTATTAGATGAAAACACAGCTAGGCAATGCAATGCAAAACACAAATAAATATACAGGGCAAAGTTTCCCTGATGCTGCTAAACATAGAACTACACTCTATACTATTTCTCGGTATATAATATCATACTAGCCAAGACCACGGTTTTCACATGTTATAAAGATCATTCTTCAGCTGCTCTTCTTCCTATTGTGCTTTATTATCATGCCAACACTGACTGGATTTTCTCAAAAGCAATCCTTTCCGCTAAACACTTTCAACATCTAATGCTGAATCACTGGGTGCTCACTGTTGAGCCAACACACAAAGCATTTGAGGGGGCATGTTTTGCCAATACTAACCAAAAGGAGGTAATTTTTTAAGAACAGAGGGCCAACAATAAATAGCTTACATAAATATGTATTCACGGTACATCAAAGGAGACATTTATGCACACTCACAGGGCTGACAAATCATCGCACAGCAGGCAATCAAAACACAAAATACTGTGTTATGCATCAATGCAGCTGAAAAGGATACAGACCATCCTTGGTCCCTTACTCTTGATGACCAAGAATAACTAAGAGTCAAAAAGCTACATAAGACAAATTAAAGAATTTCAATACAAAGACTTGAGGTGTCAAACAAAACCAGCTGGTGGCAGGTTCAAAAATACTTAAGACAACAGTTCGTCATATAAAATACAGTTAAGCTGCAGAACGCCTTACCAAAGGATACAGGGGGTGCTGAGAATTTAGATGGGATTCAGAAAGCAACTCGATGGGTTGATTCAGGAGGCTTTTAAACCACAGATTTCTGAGATCTGGGATAGTTTTCTGGAGAAGATCACTGCATGCATGTCCTGATCTTCTATTCTCCTATGGACTAGACGGTATTGAACACTCTTGGAGATGTGCTGCCAAGCCACAAATGCTTTAACTCAAGTTGGCAAGGCCATTCATACATTTACAGCATTCTCCCTTGAGTTACAGAAGCAACAACCAAGTGACTAACAAATGATTGGGGGGGGCGGAAATCATGATATGCCACGCTCTTGTTCCTAGTGACAACCACACAAAAATTTTAATTTTAGTTCTCTACAGGAATTTGACACAGCTAATGAAGTCTGCTTACTTCATCAAAAGGATCTACCAGGAAGGCAGTAGTTACCTAACTCATTTAAAGGCAGCTTTTGCTTTTAATCTTTACAGAGGTACTGGCAGTGTAAAGTTCCATATCTGCTGGACAACTGAACTGCACAGCTAAAAAAAAAGAGCCATCAGCCTTTTCAAACTCTGGTATGAAGAGCTCATCCTCTCTAGCAAAAGACATCAGACAAAATGTAAAGCAGAAAATGGGAAAAACACGACAACAGCACAACTCTACAGTGAACCGATGTGGCAAAAGCCAGTCCAGAAACAAAATGCACCACCTCTACAGTTTCCTGAAAAATATAGGCTTTTAAGGCAAAAAGAGAGTCAGTCAACCAGGCATATGTTCTCCAATGTCTAAAGTTTCTTTGTTGCTGAACTTCCCCCTGCCACTATCCTGAGTTTTCACACGGAGAACAGGAAACGCTGGTCTTTGGCAAGTTTTCAATTTATATTGCTCTCTTGTTTAACACCTTTCTCGCGTAACACATGCACAAGCTTCTTACACTACATTAGAAAGTTTAGAAGAGAGGTCTAATCATGAAAATGCTGCCTCAAAGTTCATTTAGGGGGTTCATCTTTTTTAAGCATACATATGAATAAGTACTGCAAAATAGGTTGCTTATATAAGTATTTCAGAGCTAAGCATTAACTGAGTCAATGTTCAATTTTGCCTACCCAGACAAACAGTTTTAGTGAAGGTTACTATTGCAACGCCATAATAGCACTGATATCACAGTATCCTAACAGAATATAAACCCACAGAAAACAAAGTTTCATTTTATTGATGTTATTAATTTGTCTCGAACACATCAGCAGATTAAAAATAAATTAGCAGATCAGTACAGGACTCCCGTCTCTCTAATAAAGGGTAATTTTTCAAAACAGTGCATAAGCGCTGCATTTCAAGACTTCAGCCTGAAACTCAGTTAGCAAGATCAGTCCCAGTCACCTGACTTCATCAGAACACACTAGAAGGCATTACAATAAACTTGCTACCACATGTTTTACTACGCTCTTATTACAGAGCTATTCTAGGAGTGCTGCATAGACCAGGGATTTATTTTTATAGACTTTGAGCAGGAACAGTATCCCTTCAGTAGCCTACCTAACATGAATGTAAAGTCGAGCTGCAGAACACACGCATTCAAGAGTAGATTACAGACCTGCCATAGAAGCTGGTTCTGATTACTGTGCTTGTTGAGAAGGTATCATTCCATATTAACCCCCAAAGCTCGCCTACTTGTATGACTAACTCATATTACAAATTGTAAATTATTAAACAAAAACTTGCCAGCTGAGGTAGATTAAGCTTTTTCTTTTAGCGTCCTTCAAAGCAGCACTTGTTTCATAACTGCTCCCTATCAGAAATAGCTGTGGAGATTGCAACCGAGTCCATACAGCAATGACAAAACTAAAAACCAAACGGCTTCTTAAAGTCACAGCCAGCAGAGGGAAATTGCTAACAGCATAGTCATCTGTGAAGCCAAATCTCACTTAAGAGACTATAAAATTATTAGTTACAGGGATGACATAACACTGCCATCGCAAGATAATCCAGCCAGTTATTCTTTCGAAAAGCCTCAACAAGAACAGGTCACAGCCGTTGTGTTTTAGCTATTTCTCCTCCTAAACAGCTTACATTAAAAGCTGAAAGTTTTCTAGAAGTGAAACAAAAGTTTAGCCACTGGATTATGGCCGATTTTCGGACTGCGAGCTGACATTCTTTCCCCCCCGAGCACCGGCAGAGCGCGGGGCCGGCCTCGGGAGCGTGGCCGCGCCGGGAGCCCGTCCAGGCCCGCTCAACGCCGACCATTTACCAAAGAACACAAATTCCCCAAGCGCAGCAGCCAAGATGGTGGGGCCGCTCCTCCGCCTCCTGCCTCCACCAGCCGCGGGCGGCAGGGCCCGCGCCCCCCCCGGCCGCTCCGGCCCGCGGCACGGCGCCGCTCCCNCTGCGCTGAGGGGTCGCGGCGAGGAGAGCGGCCGAGTCCGGGAGAGGCCGCCTAAAGGGCCGCGGCGGCCCGCGAGGCTCCCCGGGCTGAGGGACGAGAGGCCCGGCCGCGGCGTCCCCGCTCCGCCTCAGCGGGCGGATGGAGGCGGGAGAATCGCCGCGGGCCTCCTTCCGCTCCTCGGCGGGGCTGCCGGCCACCCACCTTCTGCTCCTCGGCCGAGGCGGGCTCGGGACTCTCGGCAGACATGGCGCCGCGGCAGCAGGACGGCGGAGAGAGGGCGGGAGAGGGAGGCGCGACCGCCGCTCCTCCGCGCAGCGCAGCGCGGCCACCTCCTCCCGCACAAGATGGCGGCCGCTGACAGGACGGGGCGCCGGCGGGACCAGAATTCCTCCGCGCTCAGCCTCCCCGGCGGCGCGACCCCGCTGCCGGCGCCGCGCAGCCGCCGCTTTCCGCCTCCGCCCCCCTGACGTCACGTCCGCTGCAGGGCATGCCGGGAGGTGTAGTGCGGCGGGCGGCCTGCTCGGCCCGGGGGTGGGGAAAAAAGGCCTTTGCTGCTCGGCTCAAGTTAGTTCTTTTTTGGCGACATTTACAGACGAAAACACGAGGAGCCGAGTCCTCAGCAGCTTTGCTGGAGGATCTTTTTTGAATCCCAGGCGCCAGCTGGCAGGATCGGAGCTCTCAGTCCACTGAAACACGGGAACGGTGCGATACCGACTTAAAGGAAGTATTTTGTTCCCTTCCCATCTACTTTTCACCGTCTGACAGAACAATAACCTCCCTTGGACTCTCTTAGACTTTAAGAACATAAAAGAGGGGTTTAAATAACTCCCTGTTAATAAACCTTTAGTGGTCCCTAAATAGGGGGATTATGGGCACAATAAGGTATATATTTTACTTAATACTCTGTTACATGAATGTACACTCCCACTTTTCCTGTACAAAAGGTATTTTGCTAGCATTTTACACAGCTATCCTGTGATTTTGGCCTCCAGCCCTCCCACAGCAGTGTATCGCCATGTACTGGTTTGAGCGACACAAGATTAATTTCTCTTTCAGTACTTTTACTTTTCAGTAAGGTCTCTTCTAATGCTTGGGAAAACTGCATTTTTAGAAGACTGTATTGTCTGGATTTGTAAAAATCTTTACTTCATAGCCAGCTACAGTACAGGAGTTTCAAGGTCTCGGTGCTTCCGAGCTCGCCGGGTGCAGGGATGAGGAGTGAGACCCGGGCACTTGACCCGAGATGGCCAACAGGATTATTTCATACCGTGAACATCACATTCGATATAAATCAGAAGGTTTGCTGAGGAGTTTCTCTCTTCTATGATGGCTGCCATCCTGAGAATTTCTTGCACCGGTGCCGGACCCCTGAGCCCTTCCCTTCCTCCCAAAGCCGTAGCGCTCGCGGTGTCCCACATTTGCTGTCCACTGCTGTGGGTGCACAACTTCCTACAGATGGAATGGGCTGAGTATAATCCTCACGTATTTTATATTGGTATCAATATCAATATTGCTTCTTTAGTATTATTAATGTTAATTATTTAGTCTTATTCTATTAAATCTGTCTATATTTCAACCCTTGGGTTTCCTTGTTTTTTTCTGGTTCCCTTTCCCAGGCGGGGAGCGGTCATCGGGTGATAGAATAATTGTCTAAATGACAATAAATTGTTGTGGGTTCTTCAAACCATAACACACCAGTGACTGGTGTGTTTTCTGGCTGAGGACTGGCACACGCTCACTGCGCTGCACGCCATGTGGTACACCAGCTCCAGCACAGCTCGGGAAGGATGGGCAGGGACTGGCTTTGTGCTGTCAAGGTCCAGAAGACAGGCGGAGACAGTTCAGAAAAGTCTCTCAGTCAAAACAGAAGCTGTAAAGTCACATGATTTTGCCACAGTTGAATTCTACTAAAACTGCCCCAAACCAATAGTTGGAAGTGGTTTTTTTTGAGCAACCGAGAGATTCGTCCAGAGACCAGGATTGCTTAGTAGCAGGGAACTCAAGGAATGTGCATATCCCTTGTTTCAGAAAGGGATACAGCAGGGCAGATTGCACAGGAAAATCACAGAAGGCACTAGTATTTTTTTTCCTAATGATAGAAAAAGCAATAATAACAGTGGGCATGTCACATTTGCTTCCAGCAAAATCAGAGAGAAACAGTCTGAAGGTGTAAAATAAAAAAAAAAAAAAAGAGTAACACATTGACCATAAAAAGTTCATAGATTTTGAAAGGAAGCAGAACAACAAAGCAGTGACAGCAGACAAGAATGCAAACTTCAGGAATTTCTTGCAAATCTATATAGGAAATTAATGTGAGGGAAAACAGTTTTGAGGAATCAGCAGTTCCTTAATGACATTATTTCTTTACGGAAACAAGTGTAAACTATACAGTGCAGAGGAAGGAGGGAAGTAAATTAAGAATATCAGGAAAAGCACAAGTTCTTCAATGGCCTCAAATACAAGAAAGCAGCATATAGAAACTAGGTCATTTTTTTAAGGATGTGCATCAAAAGCAGACCATGAAGAAAAGGGACACATTGTTACTGAAAATTACTGAACAAACTGTGTAAAGACCAAAGGATTTTATGTTTCTTTTGTTCAACCTGACAGGGTGAAGATAGCTAGTGTAATAAACTCGCAACAGAGTGTAACCTCAAGCTGGAAAAAGGAAAGATCAGTTTATAAAATATTTGCCATCAGTTCTTTTTTTTCCTTATCTCGTAAATACTTTCAACTTGAATGAAAAATTATCCTTGAGGGTTTAGATAACTGAGTGAAGCAATCTCTAATTAATTAGTGGTCATCTATATAGGAACCTGTAGAAAATGAACGGTTTCCAGGAGGCTGATTAGATAGGAGTAAGGAGAAGACAGAATACAAGCTATATAATTAAGCTGTCTAATTAATAATTACCTGAGAAATCATCTAAAATAAGCACTCAAAATCAACTGAGTATCTAGACATAAATACACAATTAAGAACATGGGTTTCACGAAATCGTATTTCCTTTAACGAAAAGGAAGGAGACCATGTGGAGAAGTGGGTGAAGGTGGCTGAAGTTCCAGACACCTTCTGGCATTAATAAGGCCTCTGACACTTCCCCATGCAAATTAGGGAAACTTAACTAGACGAAAATTTAATGTGGTGGATGCAAGTTTTGTTGGCAATGGCTATCAGTTGTTCAAACAGCAATGCTGTGTTTAGCAGGGTTTCACAGAGGGCTTCCCAGGGCCACTACTGCTCATCAGTTCCACTGGTGACCCAGATAACGTACTATAAACTTTCTTAATATTAGCAGATTATATGGAGTAAGAGAAGGTACAAGAACACTAGAAAATATTTGCAATTCAGATTCAAACAGCAGATCAGATACAAGCAGGCAGGACACATCTGTTATACTGGATAACAAGATGAATGCAAGTTGACATCTCCCAGTACTGAAAAATCAAGTATTATAATGGGATGTATGAAGAGGACTTTAATCCATAAGACTTATCAACCAATCCTTCCAGTCTAATTGGCACAGAGGCGCCCTGCTTGGGATGCTGTGTCCAGCCTGAGACACTTCAAGACAGATTCAGACCAAAAGAAGGAAGCACAGAGCCAGAATTCTGAGAGGTGGAGAAAATAAAATCTACGAGGCAAGGCTGACTGAACAGCCTGGGATTGTCTTAGATATAGAAAACAAGACTGAGAAGGGAGATACAAAAACTGAATTGTTTTCTTTGCTTATAGTGAAAAGGCCAAGTAGTATTTGACTTCAACTGCAGCAAGATTTAGTTGGACATTATAAATAGCTTTCTCGTGATAAGTATAGTTTAACACTGGAAGAGATTACTTGGAGCTTCCATCACTGGAGGCCCTCATTAACCACTTAAACATTTGTCAAAAATAATTCTATACAGTTGAGCCTATTGAGGAGCAAAGAGAAGAAGCAAAAGACCTCTAAAACTTAGTCTAGTCTCATTTCTTAACCTACACATAGAAGGTCATGTGGGATTCAGTTAATATTTTATGAACATTCAGCATTTCACCAGGTGTGTCCCTAATGAAAAGTGTTAACGCAGATCGAGCTGTAAATGGAGAATGATTTAGTTAAATCAAAGTTGTGCATGGATAATCTAAGGTCACTTTCATTCTGAATCCATACAGGGGCTCAGTGTAGTTTGACTACTTAAGTCAACACAAATTTATTTCCTAGACGTGACTTTTAGTGACCACATATTCAAAATCCACACTTCTTTGCCGTTCAAGACATTAGTATATTACTCTGAAGGGAGAAAAGGATGGCTTGAAGAAGTCATTTAAAGTTATCAACATACAGACGTACAAACATTGCATATTGTCAGTGCAAAATAAAAGGGTAACCTACTACAGGTGAATTGTGACTTTTCATTAAGAGTCTGTGCTTTCCCACCCCTTTTTTCATCAAGTATGCAAGCAGATGTGCACCATGACACAAATAAGTACTCCGAGGATACAGGCTGTTTGCTTATGACTCAATAGTAGCTACAAAGAAAGTAGGACACATTCTCATTATGCTAGCCTAGATCCTAGTTCTGTACACAGTACAACTGCGGTTGTATTTGACTCTTCTACTACCACAAGAAACCTTTTCTCCATTTTACCGGGCACACAAATGACTAGGAACTGCAGACAACCTCATCCTGTACAGTTTTTCCTGAGTCTCTATAAAATAAATGCTAGCTAACCTAGTGTAACAGAGGGGAAAATACTGCTGAAGTGGGGATCGGACTCAATAATATCTGAGCTTTGCCCTTCTGGAGCAATAGTCATTTGAATGTACAAGACAGCTGATAAGTATCATCTGGAAAGTCTGGTCTCCCTTACTTTCCCTGGCAGGCTTCCTGGAGATTTCACGATACACTGACTTCTCTCATCTAAGGGCAGTGCTGAATATACAAAATGCACGTTCATTCCCTCTGCAGAGTCTTCATCAGATAAGCATGTGATACTCCCAAAACTGAAGGTCACCTTTCATATTACTGACACTCTGAAAACCTACAGCGATGTAAAGAAAAACATACAAACCAAGGTAAGACAGTTGAGAAACTCCGAGATCTTCAGCAAACATCGTAAAGCTTCATTTTCGTTATTAAATGTATACCTCAAATATAATCAAATGCTTCTAACTTTATTTCTCTCAGTTACACAGTTTAACACTTAGCATAAACTGTTTATCTGACTGTGTTTTGTTTCAGGAATACACATACATACTGGAAAATATTTATATGCCCAATGTAGCATTTCTAGTAAAACTTCCTGTGGCCACCTAGTGGCTTAAATGGAACTGACCTATTAAAAATATTTAGGATTACATGAAGATCCTCCTTATCTAAAAATAAAACAAAAGGTACAAGTTTCATAGCTTTTGCATATAATTAAGATATAAATACTAATTTGTTTGCACAGTACATCCTTTAACACAATCTGAGAAATCAAATGGGGGAGGGCGGGAATTTTATGTGAGAAAAACTGATAGCAGAAAGCAAAATTAAAGTGGCCCTTAAGGAAAGAAAGAAATTGAGGGAGCAAAATATGAAGTGAACCAATGATCTCAATGCATGAGTAAGTAAATAAACAGTCTGGACTATGGTATTACTGAATCTGTATGAGAGAATAAAAAGGAACAGGGTACCATTAAAGAGAAAAAAAGAAGAAAGCTAAATGCTTGCATAGTATGAAATGTTATGGAAATTCACCTGTTGTCCCCATTTTCAATAACTTAAATGAATATCACTTAAAACATCACACAGATTAAAGACATCTGTATATATTTCAGATTTCAATATTAATGCCAAAAATACATAGTATGATTTTACATAGGATTTATGCTACATTAGAACACTAAAGACAAACATCACTTGAGTATTAAATGAAACATTAAATATTAAATAACTGAAAAATAAAATAAAAAGTGTAAACACTAAACTAACTTGGGAATTTGCTATTGCAACACATCCAATGAAGTGGTTTTAAACAGTACAAAAAGATTAGATTTAAGTATGTTTCCAGTCTACTTGGAATACACAAAGCTCATTCCAGAAACCTTTTAAAAACTGGTCCAGGATCACATAAGAACCTTCTCACTCTTGAGCGCTATTTTCATTCCTTTACAGACTTTATACTGTCAGCTCTACCGATCTTTGCTTGCAAGGAGTAATCAACAGTAAAACGAACACTTTAGTTTGCCACTGTTTGCTAGCATCTTGGTGAAAACTGAGGATTTGTTGGAGATTCAGTGTAAGATTTGAGTTCATATGCAGCGCCGCTATCAACTTCCATGGATTTCCGAGAGAATAGGAGCCTTACATCTCTGTGGAGGTAGATCTTTCCAGATTTAGAACTCTGGAACCTGAAAAGATACAAATATCTGTATTATCTAAAACAAAAGAGTCATCTTTAAATATTATTGAATTAAATGCATTCCTTTAAGAGATTAAGGCCAAAAAACATTTGAACGTACAAAATTAGTCAGTTAAAATGAAAGAAATTATAACCTAACATTTTCAATCTACTTTGTTTCCTTTGGCATTTAAAGGCTCTGTTCCTAATCACCAACGTAGTGCACAGCTTTGAAAGCGGGAGAGGATATTTGAAGCTCACACTGCAATTATGTACATCCGAGATTAAAGTTCTCAGCAATCCAGAAAGGCAAAAAGTGCTCTTCAGTGAGCACTCCTGAAAATGCCCAAAGGGTGGCCTAAGCACACACAAAAGGGAAAGTTCAAATACCAACAAAGGCATACATACATATCAAATGTGTATTTCAGTGCTAGCTATCATACAGACAGATTTCATTACTCTCTTAGGAATGTACCAGCAAGAAGTTTACTACTGCTTTACACCCACACACCAAATTTAAGCCCAACTCGAGAAGCAGCAGGTATGTGGATCTCTGCAGGCAGACAGAAGTTTTTCACACAGAATACAGAGCTATTTCAGAGACTATAGTTCACTGGCCCAATCACCAAAGCAAACAGCAGCCAATTCCTGCGCCCATTTATCTTTTATGCTGTGGCTAAACAGCTTAGTTCAGGTCCTCCAAACCTGCCAGGAATGTGCCAGTTCCACTTTCCCTGAGATTTAACAACTATGGATAGAGAGATGAGATCTGCATTTCAGAGAACTGTATTCTATAGTCTTCATCTGGCAGAACTCCTTAATTTCCTTCCCTCCACCAGGAAAGGCAGGAGAGCCTAAGGAGCATTTCTTATGGCAACTGAACTTAACGTCGCTATCACTATGCCACTGTAAGGGAGAAAAGCTATTACTATTATAATGACAAAATGATACCATTACAAACGCTGAGAGCACAGCGTACACGAATTATCACACGTATTACAATTTGCACAGATTTTTAATAAGCATTTACTCATTGAACCCACTGAAGCAAAAGTAGTATCTCTAGAATAAACCATAATCAGACTACAATTCTGAGAGGCAGAAGAAAGACAGACAACTACAGAAGATCCGTGAAGGTTTCATCCTCTGGGGCAGGCATGTTGTAGAAATGGATTCTGTGCCACCATTTTGTTCAGACGAGTGATGCAGAATAGCCTGTAGACATCCCCACAGCCAGCCAAAGGAAAACTCTGCTCTCCTAGATACAGCTGTCAGGGGCATTAAATGTGGCGGGGTCCAGCAGAATGCTCCTACTGGCTGCCACAGAGCTCCCCTCCATCGTTATTTATTTGCTCAGTGCTGTCAGTGTGAAAGCCCTTTACCTGGTAGGCAAAGGGGAGAAGGTTCTTTCTTAAGACTCTGGAGGCGAACACAAGAGGGAAGAGTGAAAGAGGCAAGGGACAAACTGAACACCACAAACAGTTAATGCAGCATGTAGCTCATAAGACTTTTTAAAATGAAAAAAATTATTGAAAGATCTGTTGCAGCAAAAGTATGATTGAAGTTAATTCATATAGATGAGAGAGATCTAGCTATCCATGCACCATCGTAAAGTAGAGCTCAATTCCCATTTTACACATGGGTCTATCACAAAATAATCAGCAAGGTCTATTTTTAAACTTCTCAAGCTCACTATTTTCTGTTAGTGAGAATCCTGCAAGACTCCCTTTGCCCAACAAGTAATGCTTCCCTATAACGTGGCTTTTCTGAGCAAGACACTTCACAAAGATTGAAGGAGGATGAGTGGGGGACAGCAACAGAGTCTGGGGGATTCTTTTCATCTCTGCTTCCATCACCTAATTTTTGTCTTTCAGAAATGTTTATCATAGTCATTGGGATTTAGAAATGTTGCTTTTTATACAAAATGCATTGTATTTATGCAAATACATTGGCATAATCAAGAGACAACCATTACATACACCCTTGTGGGGTGGTGATCAAGTGGCCAGCATGGGACTGGCTCCAGAGCTGTGGTGGCTCCAGTAGTTTTGTGTGAAGGAATCAAGAAAAACACAACTGAGGTCTCTGACAGACGGTGTCCTAGGAACAGGATCTATAGACAAATACAGGAAGGCTTAAGCACACAAATATCAGATGAGCTAGAAAGTCTGGCAGAGGAAAGAAAGTGATAAACATTACTGAAGAAATGACAAATACAAGCACAAACCCCCTATATATCTATTTTATAGGCCATCAAAATTCACAAAGAACAGAGTAAGCCACAGAAACGGGATACAGCAGGATGATCACAAAAGCATATGTAGCAAGACATGTTTTGCAAGTGGAAAAGACTATACTTACAGATGTTACAGATTGTGTTGTAAAATCATTAGGACAAGGATACAAATTTCGGGATCAGAAAAAATGCTGAGAGATCAGAAAGATCAAAAAGCAACTAGTAAATCAGTAATCGCAGGTATCTTCAGCTTCCACCAATAAATGTATCATATGCCACGTTAGGAAAATATTTTTTTTAAAAAAGTTTCTCAACACCTTGAGGAATCACTACTTTTAACAACCAGTTTCAAGCTTACCCTCTACCCAGCCTTCATAACAACCCCGGTTGAGCTGTTAAGTAAGAACAATTATGCTCCACGCAATTAAAAGAGGCAGTATGTCAGTAACTAAAGCCGTTGACAAAGCTTTCAAAACTTGAAAAACGCTGAGCTGTGGGCAGGTTAACTGTTTAACTGCCTTTTACAGGGGTGCCAGAATGTGGCCTAGAAGCCAATGGATGGTCGTCACCCTCAACTCTGGGCAGAAACGAGACGTGAGCAGAGCTGGACTCGCAGCTCTTATGCTCGTGTAGGTTTAATTACAATGCAAAAAACATTGTTTCACACGCAACAACAAATTTATCCCCAAAGCATCTTCAAGAAACGACTTAAGCTGCAGGTGCAACTCTTGATTGTCTTGTAGTGAATAAAGCTCTGCTGCCCGTGCAAGCGACACTTTATATCTGTAGCTGTGGGTGTACATACAGTCTAATGGCATATTGAACAGTATCTCCAACACACAAAACTGCATGCAGAAGCTGCATACACAATAAATCTGACACTTTAAAAGAGTGTTGTAGAAAATCTGGCCGCCGATGTTAAGTTCCAGACCTATGCAAGCATTTTTGCTGAATTACCACTTGAAAAGAAGCTTTCATAATGTGAGTGCTGACAACTGTGATTAAGGCCTCGCAAGCAGATGCGACCACAATGCAGCTTACTGATGGTGACTTCATTTGTTTTTTTGAGCAAAATTTCAACATGTAAGCTTAAGATGCTTGTTTTCAACAACTACTGCAACTAAAACTGAAAGGCTGTCCTAAGCCAACTTGAGTAACAAAAAAAAATCTTAATAGTTTAAAATTCTTAGGTTTGCATGTAAGTTTTCAGTAAAACGTGTTTGAGGAAACACTGCTGCTTTTAAAAAAGAAGTTTTAAAACCAACTTACATATGAATTAATATACTGCTAAGACTTTTTAAGGTCTCCTAATTAAAATCCATCTTTAGTAAAGAAGGGTACTTGATTGACAAGTATGTCTTTTGTAAAATCAGAAGTACTCCCTAAATCACAAGACAGATCAACATAAACCATTGCAATATTTCAAGGCGTTTTGCAGTTCTTCCATTATGGGAAAGGACCCACTGTTTGGGTTCATCTCTGAAGCAAAAACCTTCTGGCATACTCTGCAGGTATTCACTTTCCAAAGTACGCAGCTAAGCATCATAATTATCAGACAGTTTGTTTTTTTCAGCTATAAACGGATACATTTCCAATTACACATTATAAATCCACGAGTTGGTCCCCATCAGAGGTCTGAAAGCTGAGCTAAATCATACAGATATTTCAAAACTAGAAGCATCAGAACTGCTACATTTCTGTCTCTCAGCAGGTATCAGAAATAGGAAGCTCATGAAAGAAGACTTCTAGCTATAAAAGACGACAGAGAAGAAAGCAGGTTTGCCTTCAAATAGAAGTAATTACTGTGTTTGTCTACAAAAAATTTACAAACTGCATTAAAGCAGAAACTGAAAGGGGACACAAGTCTACTACTCTTCATGCTGGTACGCCAGACTCGGTTGGCTATAGATTTTTGCCCACCTCTGCAGCTGATGCCTGCCCCCAGTTCCTCTGCATCACTTAGATCAACATTACAAGTGAATAGAGCCTTTTATTTGGGCTACACACTCTTTTTCAGAATTTACCCCAGAAGGAAATTTTTAGAAAGTGGTTAAGTTAGACACGGCAAGTTAGTGCGGCCTGAAAGGATGAATTTCAATCCAGGCTAAAATTCAGAATGAAAACACAGTCTAACAGCCTCATCGTGATGCTATTTTCACACTCCAGTAAACCAACACATATTTTTTTATGACTGTCAACTTTCATTTAACAGCAAAGCTTTGCCTGGAATCACTGCCCTAGACAAAGTTGTGTTTCAAAAGTCTGCTGGGTAGAAATCAATGCCACTAAATAGGGAAAATAATATGTACCAGAAGTAATTCTACAACAGGTTAAAGAGAAGCGTGTAAGAGATTTGATTTTGTTCTGCTTCCTCGCTTTGGAATGTCAGCCGCCGTTGGGTTTCCAAGTGCTGCAATGAGAGCACCGGCTCTGCACGGATGTGGTTTGTTTACTACAACAATGCAGGAAAAAGTCCCCAAACTGCAGAAGAACAGAGTACCCATCATTCCTCCTTTGCTTCGAACTGTAGTCTCCAGGACATCCCGAGAGCAGCAGCACAGTGTCTGATTTCAGGCAGTGCTTTGTAAATCATTTAAGGAAGATTGTGTGAATATTTTATAAAGTGAAAGGCATTATCAGCGGTATTGCATCATGAAACAGGTATTTGTATTTTTACCACGAAACACTGTATTTTTAGGAGTATCTCCAAATGCTTTTCACGTTACAAGCTATTCTGGTGAAGAGGCATGTGTGTAGGACACTGGGCACCATCTCTACATTGATCCTTAGTTTCGGCTTTTGCCCATGTAATATCCACACTATTTCCTGTAACCTCAAAAAAAGTACATTGATTCAGCCAGAACTATATCTCTCTTGCTAAGAAAAGAATTAAGCTTTACAAGGCTTTACAACATACTTCAATGCCAAGAAAGAGCTTTATATTTTAACTTTGTTTCTCCCAAGCAGAATCCTAATTATTTAGTTGCTCTTCTTCCTCTACCATCTAGCTTGAAGACCAAGTTAAAAGTATTCTTTTTCAAAAATAAGTCCATATACAGAAAGGCTGGCTGGGAAAGAAATCATGAGATAAATTTTGGCAGGTACTTGTTTTTTGTGTTTTTGTTTATTTGGGGGTTTCTTTTTTGTTACGGTGGGGTTTTTAACTCTGAGGAGCTTACCTCAGATGTATGAGGTAGCGTAGTAGCCTTTCTTCAGTCTGTTGACTGTTTTCTTTATTGACAGTTCTCTTGATTTCTCGTCTCACAGGAACAGAAAAAGTTCTTTGCCGTAGGAATGTTTGATGATTAGCTGGCATTTCTCTCAAGTCGTAGATCACCACAAACATCTTCACCACAGTTTTGTTAGGGTTAAATAAGGTCTGAAAAGACAAACAGTTCAATACAACACTCTTTAGAGATGACAAATTTAAAAAAAAATAAAAATACCAAACCCCAAAACAAACTCCACCTGCCAAAATAGTCATCATCCTCGATGCACTTTGTTCTGGTGCCATACAGAAATATTTATGTAACAACATTGTGCAGTTTTTCTGTTTTTCAACACTTCAGCTACCAGTAATTCCCATTTTTAAACATAATACTAAACACAACCTAATCTGAATGAAACACTAGTATATGACTACTATTATTTTGCTAATCTGCATCCCCATTTTTGTTTATTTTTCCAGTCACCTTTTTGTCTACACTGTTTTCTAGACATAAAACACTCCCAGGAAGCACAGTGGTGGGCTCCGCTTTTAAACCTGAAATTACCAATGTGTTACCACGGACTGGGTTCTTAGAAGTAGACTGTTGGTTCTAAGCGATGACTGTGATTTACTTTCTGACTTTATCACAAAAAAAAATAGGTGGTGTTAAAATGTTACAAAATTTAGATACAACTGAGTGTCTAATTTAATCTTAATCCCTTCAGAAGGATTTCAGAATTTGGACTGTGGCCTAATTACTTCTCCATTACTTCTTCAAAACTATTCTGAATCTTCAGTAACTGATTTTAAGTCTCTTCACAGCACAGATGGGTTCAAAGATTGGGAGCCTTTTTATCCCAGAAATTACACATAGATTTCTACTTTGATTAACTACAGTACCTACAGAGATGCACATTTCCACTGCTAGCTTCATGCTCATCTCCAATAACCTCATCTCCTCTGCATGACTTTCTTGGTATGAGTGGTTTCAAGGCAGCCCTATCTGCTGAGTACGTACCACTTGTATTGTTCCTGAAGGCGGTACCCGATAACCCCTTTTACCAAGGGACTCTAAAGTAATTACACCCTAGGAAAAAAAAAAAAAAAGACGTATTTAGTACACAGGGAGAGATACAGACAAATCAAAATGTTCTACTCATGTAATTGTATTTACTCGAAAAACAATCAGTAATGAATAAAAACTAAAAATAGGGAAGGCAATGCATTTAAGACAGTTAAAAATCAACAGTAAGGGCCTGACAGATACTTTGGCAGATCATTAAAAGCTGTGCAGTAAGGCGTACGTTCTCCTCTTGAAACAAAATCCAAGTTTCCACATCTTCAAATTAGCAGTCAGGGAGCTATGGCGAAATGGAGCTTTCTTTTCAAAATGGCTTGTAAGCTAAATGGAAATATTGTCTCCTTTCCATTTTTGTATCACCTACAATCGCACTAATAATACTGCAAATCTCACAGAACTAATTTCTGCTTTTCAAAGGCAGTAGACGCACTTAATCTTCTATTCTAATCCAAACTTTAGCAACGATGACATCTGTTTTTGTAGCAGCTGGGATCTACGGAGTCCCCGAGTGTCCCCCACAGCGCTGTAGCACTGCTGGGGGCACCCTTAGGGTGCTGCCCTAGAGCACACGTTTGATTAACCTGCAGCGCACAACTGTTGGACCCCACTGCACTGGGCTTAACTAAAAAAACCCAAACAAACAACAGAAAAAAAAGACCCCAGAACAGGGAAACGAGCTGTACAAACAGAAAACAATGTTTCTGATGATGGAGGCACTATACAAATGTTGTATTAATCCTGGGAGACTCAGCCATAATACCATGTTTAGAGCATGTGGAAAAGCCTGAAACAATGAAATCCAACTAGGAAAATAAGCAATGATACTTTAACCGTTTGAGGAACACCAGAATCCCTTCACCTCCTGGAAAATCATGTGAAATAATCCAGAAAGATGAAAGCAAAAAAAACCAGATGCTTCATTGCAGTGATTAAGAGAAGACATATACAAGTTTAAACTCTATTACTTGAACTTAACTTGCAAAGCCATGTCATTTTCTGAATACTTTTAAAAACAGAAGGTCAGAAATATGGCAAGTGCTATGAATTTAAAGTCTAAATATTGGGATAATCAGATGTTCAATGCTTTACTTACATGTTTAAACAGACTATTTACCATATTTTAGACAGAAATACACATATGAAACCCTCCAAAAATGAGATCTGTCACCCAGGTAACACTGAGGTTCCTTAGCAGGCGTTCAGAACAAATCTAGCTGTCTGATTCAATGTTAGCATACAAGACATCTTTTGCTTTTTACAAGGAAACACTTTTAGACATCCAAAAACCGTGCTGTCATTGTAGAAATGTGGAACAGAATTAGCACACAGATACTGAGAACACAAATACCGTGCCGGTGCGAACATCAGCAAACCATGCAGCTTGTGAGAGTGCCGCGTGCCACGTTAGCTCAGACCATATCTGCTTTAAAAGAAAGGGCTGAATAACTTCTGAGTCTAAGGTCTCCATCAGCACTTGTACCTTGGCCTGCACCTAAGCCACTTGCTGGCAGAGTGGTTAGTTGCCCAGGGCAGCTGCTTGTTGGGACAACAAAATGTATCCCATCCCATCCGGCTATTGCCTCACTGCCTATTTTAAGTTAGATGGATAAAAAGAGATGGTGGGTGTTGATCACTCCAGCGCGGAGGAAGACAAATACGTTAGATACCCCAAGATGAGCGCAGTTGGGTGGTGGGGCAGAGCAACGGGAGGAAAAGCACTAGTTAGGGAAAGGAAGAAGGGACAGAACTCCATCATAAGCAGCTGAAAACAACGCAGGTCCCTGCAAATCCTCACTTCCTGAACCCTCTACTCACCGAGCTCTTGTTCTTCACCTCCTCCTATCAGAAATTATTTAAAATAAATCCAACCACACACTTACCATGTAAGGAGAGGGTGCATTATCATCTGAAACGCTGTAGAATGACACTTCAACTGGCAGAGTCATGTGCGTGGGACAAAAGACTCCACTCGCTCCCACTTCTGCTGTGAAACCCTCCACGACGCCGAGCGGGTCTAAGCGAAAATTCAGGACAGATTCCTGAAAAACAAAACACATACAGCTTAGGTTGGGAACACCTCAAACGAAACATAGCAAACCTAAGCAGCAAACAAGGAAACAAGTTTATATAAGAACTTGGGCCTTTCGTAAGGCGACCTGCCAAAAATCAACACTGACGCAAAAATTATGAAGAAGAGTGGAACATTCAGCAAGAAGATAGTGCTTTAAGAGAAAGCATCATCCAAATCCAGTCTCCATCCCACTGAAACTGGTGAAAAAGCCCACAGAGAATTTTATTGCAACAGGATCTATGCATGATTTTCCTCTGAAAAAAATAATAATCTAGAATCTGTAACTTTCCTCAACGTATTCATGGTAAGATACAACTGTTAATGCACTAGCTATTAGTTGTTGCTATTTGATACGCTACATGAATTGAAAAGCTGGAGACTACACTTCAAATATGTTCTGTTTACTACACCGATTTAACCCAGTTTTTGTGATGTATTAAGTAGACTTTAAGAGTGAAAAAGTAAATCCTTTTTTCTGGATACATATATTATAAACATGAACAATTACAGGTTGTTCAGTCTCATTTAAGTCAACAGAACACCTCCTAACTGTACCATAGCAGGAAATAAAAGTTACAAGTAACTCATTGTATCTGAATCACCAAGACAGAAGATGTCTGGGGTGTGAAATATGTGCCTTTACAACTGGAAATTAAAACAAATTTTATTCAATTTAATTATGAACTTTCACATTGTAATCAGGCTGGAATTATTCCCAGCAATGCACTTTTAAAAGTAGTACAGAAGAATACTAAAAATACCACAAGAATTCTAGAGAATATGCAATACCTCAAAGTTTCCCAGAAGGCTAAGACTTGTTACTGGTGGAGCACTAGAACTTAGAAATGGTTTCCCATGGTTCTCTGGATCACTGTCTCTGTTTATACACTGTTGTGGGCTATTAAAAAAAAAAAGACAGAATAAATATAAAGGATAAACACATTTGCTTTTGTCTTCTGAGTATAAACAGCTCTAGAAAGAATCATTTACTTTATTACAAAACATTGTTCTAAAGAAGTAACAGGTGGACATTGCCTGTTAATAGTTTAGCAAAACTTTTTCTAGTTAACTCAAAAGATACTTTCACAAGTTTTACATTACAAAGGATAAAGACAATAAAAATTGGGTTGTTCATTAACTCCATTAGCAGGAACCGAAGTATCAGATTATTTGCTCTTGTATGCAGATATTTTTGTCTCATATCCTGAAGATTCCAACAAACTACCACACTTAAAGCTCTTTATGTCATGTGTATTAATGTATAAAAGGTCATGGTTGGTCCCTTTTAAAAGTTGAGTTCTCTGAACAAGTTAAGGCTAAATGCATAACCCGTTCAACAGTAAGAACAAAGTGTAACACAAAAATAACACCAATTTGAAGAAGAATCAACAATTACTGTCTTTTCTGTTCGAAAATTCAAGTGTATTTTACAGCATACCTAGCCCTGCATGGGACAAATCCTGCCAGCAGCTCCAGAGCCATGTCCCAGAGCTGTGCTAACCTGGAGATCCCTGGGGCACCTCAGCTGCCAAGCCTTATTTCAAAATAAGGATTCCTTTGAAAGGCACCTATTTTTTGTCTTTGCTAACATGCTTCATGGTTGCATACAGGTACGTATGCATACAGGCATTATGTCTCCCCCAAAATTCTTCATGTTTCTGGTAAATAAAACATACCTTCTTGCAGACAGACATTTCAACTGCAGCAGTGATGAATCCAGATCAAAGCACCCAGACTGTGTTTTTCTCTGAGGAACCTCAAAAGGGAAAGAAAATGCTAACTTGAAAACTTTACCTCTAGTAAGGACAATTTTGCCAAGTAAGCACAAGTTTGCCAAGAATTTTCATGACATTACAAAATTATAAAAACAGAGCAGAAGAGAGTAATTCATGTACATTCTAAACGCAGTGCAGAAAATTCTAGAATTATTAATGACGAGACTGTAAATTTTGATTAACAGGCAGTACTTAAATAAAAACTCGTTCAAGAGGCTGATGTTTCTTTGGAATGATAAGGAACATTACTAATAAACAGTCCGTAACAATTCCCATCCAAGTTCCCTGAAAATGTGACAGTCTTTACAAGCACTGAAGAATAAAACATATCACATGTTGATTACAGAACATCACTACTTCGGTAGTTTTAATTGGGACTCCCTTTTTCTTTAAAACTCCCAAGAACTGTAACACTTCCCCAATGTCTTTCTGCCTTACCACAGCAGCTTTGTATCACTTAGTCATTCAATGACATCTCTGATTGCTGAAAAATATACAGTACAAACTGTTCACAGAAACAAAAGCTTTGGAATAATAGGCAATCAGGTATTAATAACACACAAAAACTCTTAAATGACAAAACATGTTAGCTTACTCTTAAAACACTAATCTTCAAAATGCTTTCTTTTGTGCTCTAAAATAGCACTGAAGCATTTTTTTGCCATAGAATTTTCTAATGTCATCTTTCATTAATCTCGATAGGATCTCAACAACTACCCCTAATATTTTCTTTTCCAGAATTATTGTTCAACTTCATTTGAGTTTTAACTCTCTAATTTCCACTTTTAAGAATATTCACTCTGACACTCGAAGTAAACACACACACTTCCCCTAGGTAATCTGTCAAACTTTCTACCAGATTTTAAAAGAACAAAATACTTCCTTTCTCACTTAAAAGATAAGTTACAATTTCAACAATAACTTACGGGACTTGATAGGAGTGGCAATCCAGTTCTGGGATGAAAAGCCTTGGTTGAAGTTCCATCCAAGGATCGAAAATTATGCTTCCGCCATGTATTTGTGTGTTTTAGAGACGGAGGTGCTTTCTGTCAGCAAAACAAATTTACTCAAGATATCAATGGGACATTTCAATGGCCTGTCAAGGTAATACTTTGCTTGCTGTAACGGAGAAGACTTCTGAACCAGGTTGATCTGCATCACACTAGCATATTATGAAACATTCAGTATAAATTCCCTGTGACTCAACGTACAGTCGCACAGACCGCTCACTAAAGGTCACATACCATATTCAGACACTGGTGTATTTATAAGACGCCAGGATGCCTTACTTATGCTTATGGAAACCATCATTCATAATGCTATCACGGTGAGAAGAATGAGACAGTGTTCTTCTCAATGTTAAACTTATAATTAAGAAGGTGTGGAGGAGGCACTACCGGCCAAACATTACTTCAGACCACCCAGAAGCCAACAGTAACATGCTGCTTCCTGCGAAGTCAGACTTAAATCCCTCTTCGTATTGGTCCTTAGGAGATATAGGGTACAAGCTATCTGACTAAGAGCAGCTACAGGAATTGGCCTTTTCCTCTATGTATTTACCTGTGCATCTGGGTTCTTCACCCGCTCACACTTAACTACGCCGTCTTCTGTAGGTTTCTTTTGAGAAGTGCTTTGGAAATCGAGGTCTATTGGGTCTTCATTCTCATCATGTGCAGTTTTCGTTTTCTCTTGTTTGTTTTTGTTTTTGAAACTGTCATGGTCTTTATTTAAATAATTTTCAATACTAATAAGCTGAGTGTTTTGCTCATAAATATTTGGTTTTTTTGAGTCTTTATCTAAACACTTGAGCTCATTTTTGTGCAAAGAGTCAGATACCTGCATCACAGTTGCTTTTTTTGTACCTTCAAGTATTCTGCATTTATCTATCTGGAAATTGTTAAAACTGTCTGTGCCATTGTTCTCACTAACAACAGTTCTTTCTTTAAGTTTATTTGTGCAAATCTGTTCATCAATGCTGCTGAAATTTGAACACTGTTTAATTCTATTGGTTATCTGGTCTCTCTGTGCATAACCAGAATGTATCGTTTCCAATTTATCTGGCAATTCAGATTTATTTTCTTTAATACATGATGACGATGTGTGAATGTTCGTAAATGCATGAGAAGTTTTATTTGAAGTCTGATGAAATGCATTTCGGACAGCTTCACTGGGTTTTGCTAAAACCAGTTTTCTTCTTGCCTGGAGTTTCAGAGAAGACCTCAATTCTCCATCAAACCTAGAAGGACTGATAGGAGTATCAGGTGTCTTCGTCCTTGATTTACTGCTGTCTTCTAACAAAGAAAAATCAGATTTAGCAAAAGAAACAGAAGACAAGTCCTTGCCTTTCTTCAGCAAATTTTCATCTTCGTATGTACTTCGGAAAATTTTTGAAGTAACTGGGCTAGTCTCATGCACTTTGAATGGACGTCCAGCAACATGAGAAGTAGCTGGATCACAATGAATCAAGTGTTGGGCAATCCTTGCTATCACCTCCTGCCGCTCCTGGAGCAGAGAATCAATCAGGGGATTACTCTCTCCTGCTGACTGACGGCCACAGCGGTTCGCTGGAACACGGGCATCGAGCAGTGGGCTCTCCGGTATTGCTCTAGTTTTGCCGTCACCACCATCTTCTTGTATTCCATTGTCTAAGTTGGCAGTAGAAACAGGGGAGGTGTCCTTGCCTTTCCTTGGCAAGTTTTCATCTTCGCAAGTACTCCGAAAAGCTTTCGGTGTAGCCGAGCTGTTTTCATGTATGTTGAATGGACGTCCAGCAACAACTGGTGAAGTAGCTGGATCACAGTGAATCAAGTGCTGAGCAATCCTTGCAATGACTTCTTGTCGCTCTTGAAGTAAAGAGCCTATCAAAGGATTGGTTTCTCCTGTGGGCTGATGAGAGCAATGACTATTCGAAACACGGGAATCAACTAGAGAAAAGGATTTAAAAGTTCTGACAGGTGTTTCATGAGACTGTGTCTTATTGTCTGCTGTAGCATTATAGCACTGAACTTTAGACTGTGATGCGCCAAAGTCAGATCCAAGTCCGGTAGATGGATAAAGCTTTAAATTTCTGATAGATGTAGTAAATTCAGGTGTCTTTTTTCCATTAAGCAGGCCTTCAGGTGTCATTGTCCACGTCTGTTTCCCACAGAAGCGCTGCGGACTGGAGGTACTGCATTGCTGTGCCACACTGGAACCGCTGTGCTGATGTAGCTTACGCTCTTGCATTCGCTTTTCGTAAAAGCTAAGGTTGGTGTGAATACTACAGGTCAAAACTGGGTAGTTTGATTGTCTGGGCAAGGACTGGACGCTGACTCTCAAGGCCACGTTGTGAGAAACATTAGGAACGGGAAAGACATGCTCAGTTGGTGTCTGGGAGAACGTCCATTGCAAGTCCACATCTGCAGCGCTCACCCTGAAATACAGGAAGGGCATTTACAGAAATGTCTAAATGAAGAGTCTTTAATTATCTATTTCATGACACAAATATCTAAGAAAAAGCATTAGACACCAGCAACTGCTGTACTTTGCAAAGTATACGAATCCTATGCAATCACCAAAGTACTGAGCCAACAACGTGGCACCTTCTGAAAGCAAACAGGAGGGAAGAATGGTTTTAAGACAAGTTGCAACAACCTGCAAACAGCAAACGGGTTTTCTTCCACCCGAGACGTACCTGTACAGAATGTTTCGGGGAACAGCACCATGCGAAACACTCAGCCACGCGCTTAGCTGAGAGAAGAAAACAAAAGAGCGAACAGCCAATAAAAGCGTCTTCTCTTCAATAAATCGATCTCCACTCCTAAAATGTATTCAGAGAAACACATGGATATTGGTAAGAATATACACAAAGAACTACTAGAACTAGGACATTTTCAGATCTTTGTTCTGAAAATAAAACACCGCTGAACCAAGCCAAACAATGAAACTCCTCAAACATTTTGAAGATTACAAAGTCTCATTTGGTTTTATCCACATAAAATGGATAATTTCTACAATTCAACATAACAAATAATGTATAAAAATGACCATTTTCATCTAGGAGCATTTCATACTCTGCATTGCACAAGGCACACTGCAGGAAGTATGAGTACAGGAAGACTAAGATTAAAACATGTTTAGATTTCACAGGTAAATAGTAGTTTTCTTAGATCGGTTCTCATGGCAAAGAGCCAGTTCAAAACCACTAATTGATTACTTTCAGGACTTTTAATATGATAAGGTTCTTGCAACTATCACCTAATCCTAATATCCAACTTACTGTCGAGGAACTGGCTCCAAAATCCACCTTTCTAACAACAATGCATCTTGTTTGATTGCAGGATCATTTAAATCATTCCCCTCGGTGGTGGGCCCTTCATCACTATAACAACAATCTGGAAGTAGCATCACTTCTACCATGATTGGAATATTGTTCTTCCACAGTAGCATAACCTCAGATCTGGTTCGCCTGGCTTGACGACACTGAGGGAAAGGGAAAATGTCAACATATGCAAGCCATAAAAATACTAGCCAGATTTAAATCCATTTTAAAAGCATGTTCCAAATGTCTGGAAAAAGGCAAGGGTCAAATTCTGTAAACGAGGTTTCATCAAATCAGAGATAAGATTCCAGAGCTACTAAACGAAAAATAATTAACAAATACTTTCTGGTTGCCGTTTGAACAACTTCTGTAGAAAATGACAAGAGCTCATAAAAATACATTTCCCCAACCACTATACTTTGCTACCTTGTATTTCTCTCTCCACAATTCATCCTCTTGGATAGACACACTCAAGCAGTATCTTTATAAATTGCGTGTCTTGGAGCGGGCTAACTTCTGCATGAATAATAACTTAAATTCACACAGTACTTAAGAACTTTTACTTGAGAGATGAGATGCTCCAACCTTACTCCCAAACAGACTAGCTAGATTTGATGTGGTTGTGGTTTTTGGATCACTAACTTTTCAACAATACCTGGAAAAGCAAAAAGTTAGGCAAGGCAGCCTACATTTTCTCAAAAAAAAACCCAACAGACCAAGAATGCCAAGTATAGCGCTCGCCATTTGCATAATAAAGACTCAAATAGGTACTGCATTCAGGTAGTCATGCAGAATTTCATGTTCAAGGATAAAAGGCTTAATGATCTCTCATTTTAAGGACAGATCTATTATTAGTACAATACTGAATTACATACTCGCTTAAATGCAGGACTGACAGAAAGCAATTTTTCTTCATGCTTAACTGTGAATCTACCGTGGGGTTCTCAGCTGGCTGCAATCACAGCAGCAAGGACGCACGCACACCATGGCATTTAAAATGAAATGGGTACCATCATACCTGAGCCAGTTTGTCGCTGCATTCATGCTTAGTTGTTGGCGGCTGACTTGATTGTGCCGGCGGGCAATGAAAGCCCTCTGTTCTGCCCTTGATCGAATACTCGGGCGTTCGACCTTCGGTGATCAACAAGGCCAAGGAGACCAGGAACTCCTCAGCTTCATACTCGAAGTATTCATCCAAAGTATCTGTCATTTCAAAAAGACAAAAAATAATGACATCTGCTTTATAAAAAGTTTTCAGCTGTTGGCTGTCCCCGCAGTTTGTTTCAATTTACACTTAAAAAGAGAGCTACGGGAAATAGGTCTTTGTATCAGACTGGCTGCACTCTCCATAAGGCCCAAGTTACTGTACCACCACCAAACACCTTTCTTCATCTCAGAATGTTGGCACCACAAGCAGACAAAATTAGAAATACTCTCAAGAAAGCTTCATGTAGTAACTGGTCAATGCACCAGATTTCAGTGGAGCTGAGAAACAACTGTTTGTGTGGTGAACCACAGCTGGATCACAGCTTCTCTAGAAGAAGAAAAGTTTCCTGGGCTCTAGTGGGAGAAGTCTGATGGCAGTATGACTTGGCATCGTTAGTGTCATGTGACAGACAGAAAGAGAAGCCACAATACGTCATAAAATACATTAAAAATTGAATAAGAAAAAAAAAATAGAAAGATTTACTTCTATTAGAAAAAGTGGGGCACAATGTTCTTTAAGATTTTTATTGCAAGTCCCTCCCTCCTGCTGAGAGCAAGGCCCATTTTTAGTCACCATTAACACATAGGAAAGGTTCCCAAGGAACACATGGAGCATTCATTGTTTTGTACCATGGTCAGTCTAAACTTGTGCAAAGAATTAGAACTCAACAAGTCTCCGCAGACGAAGCAGCAGCTGGCATTGCTCTTCGTGAACTACCCTGGCGCCCTCGATTCCCGCAGAGGCAGGACGCACCAGTCCCCTGATTTTATAGTGTTCTGTAGAGCACCATTCGCCTCCTCCCTCATCACGAGGATGTCACACATCATTCAAACAGATTCAAGTACAACCAAGATTGTGTCATAAATTTCAAAATGATTTAGTTACTGAAGACGTTACAGAAAAATCTCTTTTCCAAGAAAGCTAAAATACATTCACTTCATAGTCTATTACAAGAGCAGCAAAGAAAAGCAGGTGGAGGCAGGGCTGCCAGCGGTTCTTTACCTTTATTTTTATGCTTTAGGGGAACAAAAGCGCATGACATCTTCACAATTTTAGCTTAAATGTCCTATGTCATCTACCAAAACAAAACTGCCACAGGGACAGAGTTAATTTCTATTCATGTTTTGATTACCATGCATAAAATACCTTTCCACTTGGAAAAAAAAAAGAATTCAGAAGTCTTTTTTGTCTTCATTCTCTAATAGCAGAGCATTTGGCAAACAAGGCAAGTCACACTTGAGAGATCCATACAAGAAGGGATGCACAAAACAAAAGCTCCAATTAAATGTGCAATTACCTGCATATGCAAATTGTAAAGCAAAACTAGCTTTTGCATGTATATATTTGCCTAGCCCAGGCTTGTACTCCACAGACCCCAGGGCTTATTGCCTATTTTGAGGGATCTACATAAAGTAAATAAGAGAAGTAAGCCCACTACCAGAGCACTCAGTTCATTGCACTGGAATCTGCATCTTTGCTGACTCTTTTTCCCCCCTTTTTATAGGAATGCACTTACACAGCTGCTTTGGGTGGCGGGGACGGGCTATAACCAGGACCTCTTCCTGCCGTGCACGATCTGTCCATGGCACACACGGCCAGTGGTACGGCACCCCTGACCCACGCGTACACGCCGTATCTGCGCACACGCACATCTAGGACAAGGTGCCAGGCGCCCGACTACCACAACCAGCACAAGTCCTGTGGCTCCATCCTCCGGGGGAGAAGCGGGGAAGGGGCTCTTCCCAAACAGCCACCGGTGCCAGCTGCCTGCCCCCCGCCGTGGGGAGCACCCTGACCGGGAGGGGACCGTGGGCCCTGGAAGAACAGGGTGCTGCCAGGACAATTCATCTGGCCACCGCCTGTCCTCGGGCAGAAGAAAAGCCAGAGGATAGATGAATTACCCTGGAGGACCCCATATGGCATGTGAACGATACATTACGTCATCTGGCATGAGTTAAAATGGTCATTCATCTGACGGATGGCAGAAAATGACTAATAAAGGGTGCATGAAAGATTAAAGGAATGGTAAATAACAGAGAGGACAAGACACGTAGGTAGTGATATGAGTCACTTACAAAATTAGGCACCTGCAATTTTATTATTTTTTTCAGCTGAAAGTCTGGTGAACAATAGGCAAGGCATACTTAGGGATACGGAAATGGGATTTGGAAAGACTCTGAAAAGGATTTGGGTATTACAGGTGACAAAAAAAAAATAACTGTAGGACATGGACCTGTTGGAGCGTGTCCAGAGGAGGGCCACGAGGATGATCCGAGGGCTGGAGCACCTCTCCTATGAGGAGAGGCTGAAGGAGTTGGGGCTGTTCAGCCTGGAGAAGAGAAGGCTCCGGGGAGATCTTATTGCGGCCTTTCAGTACCTAAAGGGGGCCTACAGGAGAGCTGGGGAAGGACTTTTTACTAGGGCATGTAGTGACAGGACAAGGGGGAATGGCTTCAAACTGGAAGAGGGCAGGTTTAGATTGAACATTAGGAAGAAGTTTTTCACTTTGAGGGTGGTGAGGCACTGGCACAGGTTGCCCAGAGAGGTTGTTGAGGCCCCGTCCCTGGAGGTGTTCAAGGCCAGGCTGGACGTGGCCTTGGGCAACCTGGTCTAGTGGGAGGTGTCCCTGCCTATGGCAGGGGGGTTGGAACTCGATGATCTTCAAGGTCCTTTCCAACCTAAACCATTCTATGATTCTATGATTCTATGATTATCTTGCTGCTAACACAAGCATCATGCTCATCTTTGTATGTCCAAAGGCTGTGGTAATGTTAAGAAAGCCACAGCAGGAAGAATCACTACTGGAGTATTTTTCCTAGTCTGACACAGAAGTTCCAAAAATCTAGAAAGCGTTCAGCAGGAGTGGTATTAATTTAAACAAGAATTGCCTCATGCTTAGCAGGCTGAACAGAAGGGGAATTCATCCTTGAGAAAATGTGTAAGAGGAATTCTGTTTAGTTAAAATATGTAAAAATATCTATGGCTTTAAAGAAAAAATTAAAGAGCTTGATCAAGGTCTGCATGTGCTTATGCAGACGGATCCTATCTCAAACACCTTCTACTGTAACAGGAACGTGCACAGTAAGATGCGATACCTGAAAATTTACACTAGAGAATTTTAAATGGCAAGTAAAATAGACATGCCCTTTAATTAACATTAGCAGCTTACTATGTGAAGCAGTAGACCTTCTAGTATTTGGCTCTCTTTTTTAGAAAGAATCCATATTTGATCAAAAGCTTCTGGACTTGACACAAATTAATAGATAAATCCTATGGCCTTAGTGCTTCTGCTGAGGTGCTTTGATTCAGGTAAAAAGCCCACCACCTTTTTGCTTTAAAAAAATTTGATACCAAAGCTTATATTGTATACTTAAAATGCTTAGTGTCTTCACAGATACATATCCCAAATTTACATAACAAGCCATAGACAGTTTAAGCATGTCCAAATGCAAGATCCAGGGAATCTAGTAAGTAAGAAAGATCTAGTGAATAAAGCAAGGTAAATAAATCTGAAATAATCATTCCTCAAGATTCAGAATACATATGCGATATTACTTTACCTAAACAGATAAAACTTACTTTTAAGTTCAATTTGCAAACATCAGACCTATTATTTCAGAAGCAACCAGTTTCCTGCCTTAAGGATGGAAGAGGAGACCCAACGAGATAGAGAGACATATTTGTATCGGCTGCAGTTACAAAAACATGATGTTGTTTCAAAATAAAAACTGCATCCCATTAAAGGGTGATAAACAACAAGTATTGAACGAGGAAATGCTGCTGTTTTCATAACAGCATTATAAAGACAGGGCCAACACTTGAAAATTATGTGAGCAATGTAACAAACCAGGTATTTGAGCTAGACTTTTTTAAAAAAAAAAAATTAAAGCACACATAGCAATGGATATTGAGAAATAAGGTTTCCTACAAAGTCCATGTGGCATATTGACTTTTTTTAGCTCCACTAAATTTCTATATCATTTAGCAACTTCTAAGAGTTTTCATAAAGGAAAAAACCCAATAAATATTGAGAAGCCTGGTAATTGTTCCTATACAACAGACACAGATGATGCAAGTTGATGTAATTGAGGACAAGGGTGGAAAGACATTTATAGAAACAGCAAACTCAGTGTTTAGTTAAAAAAAGTCTTACTGTGTGTGTGCTGTAACTGTTCGCTTTTGTGTAAGAATCAGCCCCGTTTAAGACATCACATTGTGCATAGAATAACCTCAATCCTATAATCTGACCAGACAAATATGATTATTATTCTGCTTCATCTCTAGCAATGGAACATGCAAGTATGTAGCATAAACACACATCCCAGCAGCGTCTGGATTTTATTCCCCTTAAAATAGCAAAAAATCTAGTTAGTTGCCACAAATACACAGGAATTAAAGTAACAAGGCACTACAGCCCTTTAATCAATACATTGAAACTAAAGTTTATTGACCAGGTGGTCACAAGAGATAGCAGCAGATGTCAGACTACTCTAGAAGGAAAAAAGAGAAAAATACAAATTTAGACTGAAGCTACTACACATAAACCAAAACACACAATACTGCAGAACTGAAACCTGGAGGCACATCACATTGTCTTCCTTTGTCTCCTGCACATACCAACCTCAACAAAGACTGATTTTCTACATCTTCTAGACAAACAGAAAAGCCCATTTAACCAGAGATGTCATAAAGAGAGAGTCTTCAAATCCTTGTCCTCCCCCATCCACTACACACATGTGCACAATCACTGGAGCACTGGAATGAAGAGTAAGACCTCAAATCTCCCCCAAAAAGTTAAATTGACTTGCATCCTAAAACATCCATGGAAGTTAGGTACGTGGTACTAGCAAGTCCCAAATCCACTTCACGGTAACCCAAGGAATCTCCCAAAACTTCAGTTAATCCCATGGTGCCCAGCTGACTCCTTTCCCAAATGGGTCACACTTGTGTGGACCAACTCCCTTCCCTTTCCTATTGCAGCATTTTCTGTAGTAATTACAGAAAATGTTTTCCTGAAATAGATGTATTAGAAGAGCATTTAATCTATTTTCTAGGCTTAGACAGGAAACAAAGACATTTGGTATCACACAACCCATTGTGATCCAGAGGCCACCAGAAAATACATCTGTAAGCCACTGCCCTGGGGACAGCAAGGCAGTGAATGGTCCCAGCAGAGTTCCTCCTGCCCTCTGCCCTCCTCCCATCATGACCAGGCAGTGCTACAACTGTAATCTCTCTTAGTCCATGCTTATTTTATTGTCCTAGCACATTTTATACTACACTGGACATCAGAAATATCTACCAAGCTTATCCTCTTCTTCTCAGGAGGAGAGGTCCCTTTGGTAAAGTGCCTTTCTTCAAAGAAAGACAAATTTGTTCAAATTGAAGTAAGTCCTGACTTCCACTGTTTTGGAGGGCTACTTTCTTAGAGAGTCCATGGAACAACTAATAATTGCCTTTAAATACGTTCTATAACAGCCCAGACGTTCCCTGGAAAATCTTTAGGCATTCATAATGGATTTTGAAAGCCACCGATTTAAAGTAATCAGATTTCTATTTCACTTCTTAGAAAGCTGAAGCCCAGTAAGCAAAACACTAGGCAAAATACAGAGCACATGGTGTAGGCTGTTTGGATTCCCACCTGACGCAAGCCCTGCTCCTGCCCTACCCCAGCTGTCCAGCCAGCACCGTGGCACGATTGTCCACCTCTCCTCTCTCCTTCCTTCACGTGCTACAATTTTTTTGAAAGACTAAGAATATTGCTGAAGTACTCGAATCTTATTTTTTGTACTTGTCGTACAGGCAGTCTGTAAGGAGACGCTTCAGTCTAAGAGTCTCGCGGCAGGAGAGTCGGGTACGCTGGAGAAAAAGCGGCTGCGCTGTCAGCGTTCAGAACCCATCACCTCCTAGCACAGGCATCGCTCTGCATGTAAAAAATTCCAGCGAAAGCTCTCTGGCCCTTCCCCCAAAACAGCCAACTCTGAATAAGTTTTATTATCGCGCTATTCCAAGAAGTGGGTTAAAGGTAGCTCCTTATTTTAAGAGTAAGGCAGGGATTCAAGAAACTACTGTAAAGGAAATGAAACACAATGTAAACATTTGACTAACAGCTTCTCTTCTGGAATTAGAAACACCTACGGATGCTTCAGTTAACTAATTCCATGTTGTGCTTCACTTCAAAAGAGAGTTGCCCTTGAACCCCCCAAATTCATGATTCTCTGAATGAGCAGTCATGTTGTGTCTGCGTATTACAAACCCGTAATTATATCTGAAGTCACACACTTCAAAAGCCTTGCAATATTAAGAGTTTAAATATGATTTAAGCTATCAAGAGCTAAAGTCAAGAGATGGCCTACTTGCTTCAAGAAACAAGCTCCTAGTTAAGTTTACTTCAAGCAAATGCAATGAACTGGTTACCTTATCTTAGGAATATTCCTATGCAGATTTTTTTTTTTGCCACATTGACTCCTGTCTTAGATTCTTAAGGCTTAAGACCTTTGAGCTTGGGGACAGCCATTACGAACACATTAGGAGAGTGGCACAGTACCTCATCTTACTCTTGCTGTCCCCTTACCTTTTCCAGGGTACCAAACTGAACCACTACCTGATCAAAGCCGTTCAGCTGTAGGCAGGAAACGGCAGCATAGGGACTTGACTTTAGGATCACTGCATACCTGCTGTTTAAGCTATATAAAATTGCAGGATCTACTTAGTTTTGTGTAGGAGGACAGGGAAGGATTCACCTTCCTTCACCTACCAGGTGATAGGAAGATATTCACCTGCTTTTGTGCTATGCCGGTTTATAATTGGAAAAGCAAAACAAAGCACACCATCTTGTAAGTAAGGGGGTATTTTTAAAAATCAAGACACAGCTACGTGGCAGCTGATGAAGTTAGTCCAGAGCTCCAGAGCAATAAAAAAATCAATCAGTACCAATCAGTGGCATCAGCTCCACTCCAGACTGCAGCACTGCAGTAACTCCCTGCTATGCGTGTATCACTGCCGATCTACCGCACGCTTCTGCGGGATGCCTCTCACAGCATCCAGAGCTAATCTCGAGGCAGCTTTACCATAAATAAAGTTACCAAAAAGAGACTGGTATTAAAACCAGTCTGAGGGGAAAAAAAAAACACCACCACACACACAATCCACATTTTACTAAAACTTATTTAGTTTCAAACAGCTTACTGAGTACAGAAATAAAATCCAGTTAAATTAATTTAAAGCTTAAATCTCCTGCACTGATCTCAGAAACTACCACTCTTTGAGAGTGTAAAATGCAGACTGTTAAACTGATCTGGGTGTTCCCATCTTGCTTCCTGCGTTTTGGCTGACATCCTATTTTGCCATCACCATACTGCTTACTGAGTCACTTCTCTTCTTCCAACTGTAGCTTTCTATTTTTATCTGAGCAACAACAGTCTAACCTGCTTCTTTTGATTTTTTGGCATTAAACCAAATTCTAGGTCAAATATTTGCATTCTGATCAGGGAAACTGGTTTTATTTTCTCTTAACTGGACAAAGAAAAGGAATACTTAAGAATAAATGATGTAAGTTGAATTGTTTCTTGGTCTACAAGGAAATCACAAATTGTGAAGTAGGTCAATCGTTATGATTTCATTGTCTGTATTTAGTAGAAGGAAAGCAATGCCTGAAAAGGTGACGTTTCAGGCTCACTTCAAACTTCAGTTCACCAAAAAGTTGCAAGAGAACTCGTATATTCTAAAATACAGTTGTTCACCGTATCGTGACCTGGGTAAATAAGTGCTGAACCATCAGTGTAAAGCTGTAAGATTATCAGTGCTGCAATGTTCAGCATTTTAAATATAAGCCAGTTGGAGGAACAGAACATATGCTTTTTGCTGATCCCTAAACTTACTAGTCTACAGAACGGGTTACAAAAGATGCTACTTGTACCGACACGCGTCAACCGGACAGGTACTGAAAACAGAAAGGACTTGTCTCAGCTAATGCCCTTACTTAAGCACACATCAATTTGTGTTTTCCTTTATATTACAGTTTCCTAGATTGTGATTTTGTTAAATTTGACTACACAATAAACTCCAAAATTAGGATATAATGAAACAAACAGAGTCAGGAGCAGACTAAGTAATTTCTGAGTTTTCATTCTTCTCTGGCTTTTTACATTTTTCCTTTGATTAGCTGGTGCTCTGTCTAAATTAGATTATGTTAGAACAAATTGTGTAACTCGATAAACCTACCTGAACAAAAAAGTCTTTAAAAAAAAAAAGATAAAGCAATAGAATTTCTAATTCTGCAACTCAGAACTATTTTTTTCAGGTATTTCTGCTAGTTCATAAAAGAAAACAACTCAGAGAAAACACTTCTTTCAGAATAAGTACGTAGTGCTAAGTATAGAACAGACATTCAGCTGTAATTAGAAGGGAATAAAGGGTTTATATCCAGCCTTCATTCTCATCAACAATATTGTGATTTACCAACCTCATAAATATGCTGATATAAATTTTGCAGAATTATTTTGAAAACAAATTACTGAAACGCTCCTGTTTTAAATCCCACCCTAGTTCACAGGAGGAAGCAAGGGCAATGTGGAGATCAGACCTAGGCTAGCTTCACAGTCACCGCCACCATAATGTGAAACCGCATCCAACATGCTTGGTTTAGGGAGCTGAAGGAGCCGTGTGTCACCCTAGAACAGAAAACAGAGCGCACTTAAGCTTACAGAATATGTCAAAATTTCTTCCTAAGGTGTTTTCTGGAAAAACAATTACACATTTTTATATTAAAATATAGATTTTTCCAATATGATATTTCTAGATATAAAATATATTCAATTTTTTTTTTTTCACGCTTCCTTCACTGATGTTGATGATGATGACTGTTTCATCTTTCATCAAGGCTTCCCCAGCCAAGGAAACTATGTTTGGAGATAAGGATGATGACGGCTTATGACCATCTTCACTATTATTACTAATTCAAGACCCAGCTTAGCAGCAACTACACTGTTGAAGACATACAGACTGAAGATGTTCATCAACTCACTCGACTTTATGTTAGCTGTAAATACCATACTGCAGTGGCTCCAAAACCGTTGCTTTCTTTTCAAAGGAAGCCCAACATGAATTAACAATGAAAAAGCACATGTATTTGGCTAAGCCTCATCTCTTTCTGAAGGCATATCATCCATACGACAGTTGCAGCAATTGAGTACCGGGAAGCCTAACTCCATTTGGAAGCCAAGACATCCCTCCCATTAAACAGGTTGAGAGCAGCTCCGCATTAAATTCCAGCTGTGATAGCATTTTTATAATACGTAAATAAAAATACATGCCAGAAGTTTTATTCGAGGCCTTAAACACAATACAATTCGGGACAACAGACATAAGTTTCCTCTTTAATTTGTTTAACAATCCAGCTTGACAAAGATTCAACTATTTGCAGACTTCTGCAATATTTTATACAGAGATTGGTTTAAAGATGGAAAGCGGTAATTTGTGATAATAAATCACTCTCAGATGTTACTGGAAAACAGCACGGGACTGTTTAAAAATCCTACAGTAGGTATTTCAATGCTTATGAGACCTGCCAGAGAGAGCAGCCCTCTACTTAAAACACGACATGTTTGCATCTTGTGATGACTGGATTTTACTAAAGTGTTACTCAGTTTATTCCTCTGTAGCTTATCATCTTCACAATGTGCACAAGTATCTTTGGGAACAGCATTTACAGTGATGTAGGGGTTACACTTGCCAAAACCCACTGGTTTTTAAAATTTCCCCACTAACACTAAAAATTAATCTCTTTGGGGTATTTCATGCTTTATCTCATCACCTTAAATATTTATTGTGCTTTGAAACTTTGACAATACACTTTGAAGTGTTCTTGTGCTCGTTTTCCTGTTAATTCTGATAAAATAACACTTTGTTTCTGAGGAGGAATGTAAAGTAGCCTTCAGCTCTCAAAAAGATTTTGAGTGAATGATTTGGAAGAGTCATTAAGGGCCTGAACAAAACTGTAATGGGAGCACACAAAGCTCCTGCTACGCTCTGTGTGAGCACAGGTTCCACTTTGGTTTATAATCACCAGGCAAAAACTGGTATTCTTCTTCCCTAAGATCATTGCAAGAAAAAGAACGGTTTCATCATGTGCCATTTGCTTCAGACCTCTTGAAAATAAACCAGAGCTAATTTGAAAAGTTCAACGTGAAAGCACTGACTCATTTTTGGGTGGAATCAGCAGGGATGCCACAACCACTGGAGTCAGGGAAAACCCCGGAAAAACATACCACGTTGAGTTATGGGATCGCACACTATGGAAACCCTTCACTAAGCACTCCGCCTTCAACACAGGATTGTTGTCAAAGCCAGTGAAGTTTTCTAAGTCCTAAAGCACTCAGCCTTCCACACAGCCTGAAAACTTTCCACAATCGGTAGCCAAACACTCTCATCTTCACACCACCATCAGGTGCCAACAAGCCCATCCGATGGTTTTTGATAGCCATGATCTTCAGGCTCTGAAGTCAGGACTGCTGACTTTAATAAGCTAATTTAAACTTGCACAAATCAGACATTGCTGGTAATTCATCCCTGCTTTTAATCTCTTGAAAAGTATCTGCTTTCAGCGTACAGAAAGATACAAGACAATTGTTTGTAAAGACTACTGAGGAACCTCTTCTGTGTTGAAAATCTCCTCAAAGCTACTTATCAGTGTCTATTTTTAACAGATATTGTAATTTCTCACTTTTACTGTGGTAACAAAAAAAAAAAACAACCCAAAACAGCAGTAAGCCAGAGAAGGCTGTGGGATGGGGGTGGGCAGAAGTCTAGATGGTTTGGGGAAAAAAAAATAATAATCTATGACCTAGTCCACTTCCTGGTGAAAGTAGTCTACTCTATTAAAAGACTGTTAAAAAAAAAAAAACTGAGGCCTCCCATGTGCATGATTAGTATGTCATTTCTTCAGGGACAAGAATTTTGATCGTCATCTCGATGTGTCAACGTTTTCAAAAAGTTTTGGTTTCGTTACCAGCATTACAAATTTGGTAAGGGTGGAAAAGAGGTGCTATCAGCAACTCACCCGTGCAGCGATAAGCACTGTACCCACCCAAAAAGCAAGCTTTCTCCTTCGAGGGTGCACAACACACAATTTCAAATATTCTGTTGTCTTAGAGGAACCTATAAAAACTATAATGTTATGAATGAAAAGAAAGCCTTGAGAATGCCAACACTGTTACCCTGGTCAGCTGATATCCCTGTTTCAGTTAACCCGAGATCCAGACAGAGGAAAGTTAATTTGGTTTGGTTTTAAATACTAGAGAAGAGGACAGTCTGTGCAGTTTTCCACGAGGCTGAAAAGACCTCATGGGCCAGGAATTAAAAATCTGCAACTGCCTGGGCAGTAATGAACTTTTAGTTCAATCCAAACCATCCGAATAGTCATTTTACATGTCTAGACCCATTGCGTCTGTGCAAGTACTGAACAGCTTGATGGATGCAGGTTTTGCTCCTCTTTGTTTTCACACAATTTGAAGAATTGCCAGATCTAGCTGAGTGACGTTTATATTGTTACATTTCAGATTTACTTTAAGATTTTAAAAAAAAACAATCAGACTAACGAAACTCGGGAGCATTCAGACCTTGTTAGGTTTTCCCTCCACACATAAACACATCTTAGAAAGTACCTTTTTTTAAAACTGAGCCCACTTGAACACTGAAATTTCAAATAACACACTTGTTTGCTTTCAAAATTTAAGTATCTGCTTTCCCTCTCCCCTTCATTCAACCATCCTGCCAGGCTTGCATTGCAGCTTTGAAGGCTACCAGGAACATCCAGCCTCTGGGCACCTCATGGAACAAAACAAGTTTATGACAATCCTAGATGCAAGACACTCGCCTGAAGTGCCAAAATTAACACTACTAGAGCAAGAATAATAGTGGTGTATTCATAACGTATCTGTTCAAAACAATTCGCCCTTCTCAAGGGAAAATGTGAGTTCACGGATGACTGCGCCGTTGCTGGCACGGAGTGAAGACAGGCACGGTGAAGGCCAGCAGGCAAAAGTCTCCCTGCACAGTGCTGACCTCGAGTCACCCACCATCCCTGGCCTCCGCTCCGCGTTTATTGGTTGCACGTGTGTTTTGTAACACCCTGTACTGCGTATTCTTAGAACATACTTTCCAGAGAACCGAAGGGACAGGGCTCACCCCTCCACGACCACTTCCAACCCAATCTCACCAGCAGCAGCAGCATCCTGCTCCTCAAGATAAACTAGCAGTTTATAGAATAGTAAAGGATCCAACCTCTACGTTTCCGTGCTCTAAAATCAGGTGACCTGTGAGTCAAGAGACGGAGCAATAAATTATTAGGCAAAACAAAACACTACACTAAAAATAGTGTACACGAGCAGCATATAAAGAACAGTTTTTACCCAAGGCCCTCCACAGCCTCTTTCGTATTCTGTGCAAAAACAACTGACATAAGCAAAGACAGATAAACAAATAAAAAACAACTTTAGTTCCTCCTTGATAACTTGCAAATATATATTTAATCAAAAGTACATAGCTGGAAAAAGAGAGTTTAATTTGGGACCAGCAGAAAAGATATTAATGTCCAAAGTAAATATTAAATGAAACTTAAATCAGAAGATGTCAAAATGACTTTCTTTTATGGAAAATTGCTCCAAGCTGCCTTCAGCTCAGATATGCCAAAAAGTCACTATCTGCTACACATCAGCTACTAGCATAGTTCAGGCAACATTAAGGATTTGCCCACTTCTCAGGTTTAATAGATTTAATAAATTATTGTGAATGCCCAAGTTGAGCATCAGACAAAAAAAAAAAAAAAAAGCCCCACAAACTGTACAGAATCCAAGTGCCCGACAGACATACTTGTTTTGTCAACCCTTTCAGTTACCAAAAAGATTACAGAGATTTTCTGTTGGAAATCGATAAAGAAAACAAATTTACTATCAAGTGAAAACAACGCATAATTTTGTTGGAGGAAGAGGAACTTTTTTTTAAGAGGTAGCAAAAAAATAAGTGTAGAAGAGTATAGTCAAAAAGATTTTAAATTTACCTATAACTACACTGGCCATTACTGTAAACAGCTGGTTTTTGCAATCACTTATCTTCAAGAACTAATAAAAAACACATCTGAGAGATTTTTAGCACAGAACATTTTATTCTTACCATCTGAATTAGTGGCTGATCTTGAAAGGACCAGAATCTGGCATGGGAATCCAGACAACAGGCAACCTGCCCTCTTTATCCCCAGAAAAACGTGCAAATTGGGTTCACTACACCCTATCGCAGGGTTGGATCCCCAGGAAATAGCATTTAGAGAATTGCTTTCAGCGTGAGTCGGTTTTACTCTTGACTACAGAAAGACACAGTCTGAAATCCTAAGATTTTTCTCAGAGATACATTCTTCACAGTCCAAGCTGTGATGAAGCTGGAAACGGGCCCTGCCAGTGGGGACCTCTGGGCCGGGCACAGCCCACGTGAATGCCACCCCGGCTGCAGCTAGCAGATGGCAGTGCCTTATCTGCCTGCTCGGGGAAGTGCCAGCGGTACCCGCAGGATTTCTCATGGAATTCATCACCAAAAACAAGTGTGAAAAAGACATAGAAAAGATTATGCCCCACCAGCATCCAGCCTTGTGAGGAAGGTACATCTGGACAGTGTCTAACAGGAAACCATACTTTCTTGTTGTCTTTTTTGCCTCTCAAAACATCATCTTTCACCACAAGCAAATTACTTTTTTAACTTTCAAGATCTTCCACGGCTTACCACCATTCCTGTTGTCTCCCACTCACTATCGCAGTAAACTTCTACTTAGACTCTGATTACTTTAATCACTTGTACTTCCACCCCACTGTGTTGTCCTATAGCCGGGAAGAACACACTTGATGCAAAATGACTCCGCTTTCCAGCTCCTCTGTTACGGTGACAAAGGCTTGTTAGCCTGTACACTGGGAGCACAGTTTATCTGTCTCATCAGTATTATCCCTTTGTTTCCTTACAGCCCTCTGGTGGAAGTCATTGATTTCGTGTTTGATACTTGCATGAGGTCTGAGGTGAGGATGGTCTTTCCTTCCATCCTTGTGTAATACCCAGCGAAACGTGCTACCTGAATGTGCCTCTTACTTTGGATCACAGGTAACAACAAATGTCACAGATTGGTCAGAGTTGGAAGGGACCTCTGGAGATCATCTAGTCCAACCCCCAAATAATAATCTTCAGGTAAGAACTCCATGAATTTGCTTCCCTTCTCTTTAAAAGTAATGTTATGACTGAGTTACACACCTGGAGGCCGAAGAATTCCTTGACCCACCTAGACAATCAAACACAGCAATATGATACACGCTGGAAATATAGTTCGAGAATACCGTGGCTTGGTACACATCTACACGAAGGACTTCCCTCATTCTGTAAAGATGCCGCTGTTGTAGTGCAAGACCCACAGTCACACATGTACCTCACAAAAACAGCTAGAGCTGAAGAAACTATATGTTCTTAACAGCATTGATAAAACAGACTTATAACAGGTTGCTTATGCTTTTGAGAAGTGACCTGCATTAAACAATATATGCAGATCTTGTTCTCAGCTTTCCCAAGGGACCAGGTCAAAACCTGCCTCAGAAGCACTTCCCTCCAGTAGTTTCAGTGCCATGAAGTTTAGTCTATATCCTATAAAGAGATACCGGACCTTCTGTTTTGAATTTAATTATACTAGATACAGGAACTGTAGAGTAACTTTGCTATAGCAGATAAGAAAGATAGCACTCGGGGTCCTTCCAGCATCCTCACAGCAGCCAAAGGCAAGCACCTTTGCAAAAAGAGCACGGGCAAAGTAGGGCTGTAGCAGTATTTCTCCAGAATACTCTCCCAGTCTTTAACAGCTGCACCAAAGGGGCAGAGAAGGTCCTACCCTGTCCAGCGGCAAACAGCTTCAACCCCCTCTGTGGCCCCCATTACAGACCTCCACCGTCCTACAGTGACATTCCCCTACTCCCACCAAGGAGGACAAATGCCTGGCTGCAAGGGCAAGTCAGATGAAATGCCATGGCCACTCCATGAGCTACAGGTCCTTCCTTGCTCCTCTGTACCATTCCAAGGCCAGAGACGCAGAGCTTCCTACCCCCTTCTCCCTTTCCCCCTTACAACACTATTCTAGTTGCAGTAGGTAGTTTTCCTGCCAAGTTAAATGAAAAGGATTCTGATAGATCCGCTCCGATTATAAATGTTCTTATTTAAACTAATACTTTAACTGCCAGGCATTTTAAAGTATACAGTGCTTCAGACATCTTTTAGAAGGATTTTATAAGAACTAAAATACCCCAGGCCTCTAGGAATTCATATCCACGTAGTTTATGTTTTCTCCTCCTCCAGCTGGTCCGCTTTGCCTTTTAAAATTTATTTTAAAGTTGTAAAACCAACAAGTCATCTTCAGTTCCATAAACTTTGCTAAAACTGAAGAGAAAAAAAAAGTGTTAGTTGCCATGGCAGCAGTGAGGACTCTCTGGGTCAGGATGCAGAGAACTTCTCTTGTTCTGTCTGATCATTTGCATCAGAAGTTCAGCCATCTGTTATTAACTATTTAACAACAGTCTTGCTTGTTAGCACTGGTGCTTGCTATTTAAGTTTGCAGAATCTAACTCCCCACCTTTGCCCCTTTTGTAAAGCTCCTAATTAACGTGGAAATCCATCTGAGGGCTCAGTTATCTTTCAGGTAGGATGACCACCATTACTTGAACTTGGTCAATATTCTCCTTTCTCACCAAGGAAAAGGTATATACTTATCACCAAGCTGAATGGTGAGGTCAACACACCCAAGGGATGGGATGCTATCCAGAGGGGCCTGGACATGCTCAAGGAATGGGCCCATGTGAACCTCATGAGGTTCAACAAGGCCAAGTGTAGGGTCCTGCACCTGAGTTGGGGCAACCCCTGGTATCAATACAGGCTGGGGAATGAAGGGATTGAGAACAGCACTGATTGAGATTGAGGAGGACTTGGGGGTACCGGTGGATGAAAAACTGGACATGAGCCAACAATGTGTGCTCACAGCCCAGAAAGTCAGTCATATCCTGGGCTGCATCAAAAGCAGCGTGGCCAGCAGGTCGAGGGAGGTGATTCTGCCCCTCTACTCTGGTGAGTACCCCTCGCTCTGGTGAGACCCCACCTGCAGTACTGCGTCTAGCTCTGGGGTCCCCAGCATGAGAAGGACATGGACCTTCATGGAGAGGGTCTAGAGGAAGGCCATGAAGATGATCAGAGGGCTGGAGCACCTCTGCTATGAGGACAGGCTGAGAGAGTTGGGGTTGTTCAGCCTGGAGAAGAAAAGGCTCCAGGGAGACCTTATAGCAGCCTTTTATCCTCTAAGAGGATCTGAAATATATTTGTCTACTAGATGTATACATTAAGAAAACAAAAAACTTAGTTCTCACATTTACAAGCTCAGAATTTTGGAGTTAAAAATCTTTTATCTTACCTTGACTTCACTATCTTAATTCATGTCTCTATGACCCAAGCAAAATACTGACTCTTTCTGAATCTAGTCCCAGGAGAGTAGGCTGCTCTTGTTGCTCCTCATTCATCATGCTCTCAGAAGAAAGTGGGAGGCTATACAATGACAAAATAGGAACAACATGACTGTTTCTTTTACTGTTCCTAAAACTACTTCACAAAAAAAAAAAAAAATCAGTACTATTAGGGGCCAGTAAGAGGCTTTCAGCAGGAAGTCCCCCTTTCAGTCATTTAACAAGGAAACACTGCACCACATATGCTAAGAGCGTTCTCTTCACAGGCACAGCCAGTAAAGCTCAGATCCTAACTTATAAAGGAGAAGAAAAATCTGAAACGTGTTTATGTGGTAATATGGAAAGAGAGCCGCAGATCATCAGAAGAGTAATTCACACATCCAAATAACAGGACAGTATTCTCCAGGTTAGTCTTCATTCAGATGAGAAGCAGACCAGCAGCCTGTTATATGCACTAGCAATCTTAGCGTGGCGAGACCTGGTGCAGAGACAGCACTGGCTAAGATGCCTTCTCAGAGTCTATGAAGATGAGAGATTTGGTAGATACAACCACACCTGCATAGGACAGAGCTGATAACACAATGGTTTAAGGACCCACACAATACTGTATCAACACAAGAACCCAGACAGTTTCATTACTTCTGGTTCCAGTGAGAATGACGCAACTAACCAGTCTAGAACTGTCTGAAAAGTTGGGTTTTTTTCCAGCATGTTGAGGAAAAGTCTCCATTACAGATATTCAACTTCACATGTGAATTGTTGGTGAATTACATCCAGGGCAGCTTTCTGACTATCAAACCACGTCAAGTCCAGAGACTTGGTTCAACGACAAGAAGCTATGCAAATGCTGATGGCATACCTAAGCTCAAGATAAATACAGTCACACCGGGGAAGAACTGTTAAGCACATTTTCTACCTAAATGTGAGGCACCTACTAATGCCAGAGCTGCCTTTTTTTTTTTTTTAATTTATTTCCCCAGAATAACTGGAAAAAAAAAAAGAAAACGAGAAACAAACCAAACAGTGCAAATGCACTGTTAATAGTAAAGCTTTTAAAGAATATTCACAAGGAGAAGAGATAGAAACACTCAAGAATTCAAGAATTTTATTTTAATGGACAACACATTAAACATTAGATATATAGTATGCAGGTTAAGTAGGAGCTGATACTCTTATAACTTTATTACAACATCGTGCCAGTTAGAAATCACACCTACAAGCTGGAAACTTCTGTAGGCACTGCTGCTAGAACAGAACCAGCTACAAGGGTACTTAAAGCACGCAGGAAAAAAGCATAGGACTTGTTAGGAAGTGTCCTCAGGTGAGGAATGTAGATTAAGAATCCCATTATTTTATCTGAAATAAAGAAAAAGACAACACAAAAAGCCCAGAGCAAGCTATTTTCACGACATCTGACCTCTTCTACTGCAGTTCCTTTCTATATTCATCTTCTCTTTTTGTGCTTTCTTACTTCATCTCTCAAAACTTTGATGTTACAACCTGTTCATTGTCATCTAAGCGGTGGGTAATTTATCTTGTGGAACTTTGTCAGAACACGTTTGACCACCCAAAATCCTCCTCCTAGCTAGTGAGGCTACCTCCAGCTTCAGCAGGTTTGTTTCAGTATTTGCAGTCCAGATTATTTAGAGGGTGGGGTGGAGGGAAAGGAATAAGCCCAGCAGAGACCAAAGGCAGAGACTGTACTTCTTCATCAGAAACGCAAGGAGCTCTGAAAGAACTGAGCTGAAATTGATGATGGTGGAGCAGCATGAAGCTCCTCGGGTAATTTTTCCAATGCTATTAACCTTCACCTACAAGGCCTGCCCTTAAGCAGTTAAACAGTAACCTGCAAAAGTAAAAAAGTTACAAGAGAGACAATACATGCTTCTCATTTTAAAAAATTCTGGGAGAATGGCCAGGCCCATAAAATTGTTTTTAAACTTTATTTGGGAGGATAAATGAGGACGTTACAACTCTCAAGCTGTGTAAAAAACTGCTCATTTTAAAATGGACACCAGAGCCTCCTATGGAATTTTGAACACATAAAACAATAGAACATTTTTGATAGTGTTAGAATTGAACTGTGTCACACAGCACAATTCAGCTATTTACAAGTTTCCACATTGTAAGTCATGTTATTAAGCTTTAATAGCCTTCTGGTACTCAAAAGAATAAAAAGTTACATAGGGTCAAATTTTAAAGGCCATACAGAATTTCAGCCAAGAATCTAGTTTGCCTCCCTCTCTCCTAATATATGGTAATTTTCTACATAGCAAAATGGCAGACATTAAAGTAACACATTTAAAATTTAATATATGCAATTCTGAAATTTCACTTTGTCCTCTCAAAAATTCCTCACTGCTTTATAAAGCAAAGCTTCAGTGATTCAAAACCAATATTCCCACACAAACCACAAGAGCACACTAGTGGAATTGTTCCTCCTCCTGTATCAGGAGGTGAACATCTAATGTCAGCAGGCTCGCTTAACCTAGAGCTCCGGTACCTTTCAGAGGAACACCGACAAGCTCCAGACCCAGGATGAAAATGTATGCAAGCACTTGGTCGGAACAACATTTGCATTTTTAGAGAACAGGTTTGCATAAAAAGGAATGGATAATCCTCAATTCAGCATTGAGTTCAGTATGCTATTTAATTAGCTTTAAACATAGCATGTAGTTGAGCAACCAGTAAGCTGCTAATTAAAAATACATATTTTTAGTTGCCCCCAAAGCTGACATATTTGCATCAACTTCATTTGCCCCAAGACAAACAAGTAGTGGCAAAGGGCTGATAATGCTTTCATGCATTGTTTCTTGCAGAAATCAAAATACTGTAATAGTTTCCTCCTGCTGGCGAGGGGAAAGAAAAAAAAAAAGAGAGAAACTTGACCTACATAACAAGGCACAGAAGAAACTCAGTTAAGCTTCAGGGTGGTTTTGGGAGTGGGGGGGAGATTTATATTTTTTCCTCCCTAATAATGAAGAGTCAAGCAGTTACGTATGGCTACACTAACTACAACTGTTGGCTGATTTGACATTTAACTAGATGTCTCACTTTTAAGGCTTAAAAATATCCCCCTCCTGTTCCAGGCCATTTAATACTCTTGCCCTAACAATGTAATGAATTAACAGAGTTAATTTTAAGGCTGTCCATTACTTTCCTTTAAAGGGAGGTCGAAAGAAAAGACCTCACAAAACCCCAACCTTTCACAGGCTCAGTACACCAAAGGAAGAACATATGGTGAAACTGTTTGGGGGTTTGGTTTTGATTTTTTTTTTTTTTAAAGGAACTATTTACAGAGGAAGCACAGCACACTCCTGCAGCTCCACCAGAGCCGCAAACTTTAGCGGAGACGGATTTCAACCAACCACCACCAAACCCCTGCCGATTACTCTCACGGTTCAACTCGTNCTCCCCGGTCGCCCCCAGCCACCTCACCCACGGACCCCCCGGCGGCTGGGGGAGCGGCGGGGGGGGGTTCCCCGCCGGTACGCACCTTCTCGGCGCGGCCCTGCGCCCCCGCCGCCGCGCCGCCGCCGCCGCGGGTGGGTGCCCACGGCATCTCCCACAAAGGAGGCAGAGTAGGGGCGCGCATAGCAACAGGGCCGGGCGGCGATTGGCCCCGCCGGGCGAGCGCCGGCCTCCTCGGCGGCCCGGCCCGGCCCCCCCGGGGCTCGGCCGCAGCACCGGGCGCGGGGAGGGGCAGCCCCCGGTCGCGGGGGGGGAACAGCGACGCTGCGGCTCCGATACCCACCCGGCGAGTTCCCCGCTCCGGCGTTTATCTTCACCCACCCCCCCCCCCAAATTTTTTCAGTGGCCGCTTTCGGGGACTAATTTCTGAAGTTGGTTTAAGAGAGCGGTCTCCAAACTGCAGGTATTGTTCCAGGTGCAGTCTAAACAACACGCTCTCCGCCTTGAACGCTTTCATCCAGTTCTTACCTACTGGAAAGGCTGAGAGAACTGGGTTTGTTCAGCCTTGAGACAAGAAGGCTCAGGGGGGACCTCATCACCACGTTCTGGTATTTAAGGGGTGGCTACAAAGATGGAAACTCTCTTTTTACAAGGAGTCACATGGAAAAGAGGAGGGGTGACAGGTACAAGTTACTCCTGGGGAGAGTCTGGACGAAAGAGGAAAATTGTTCACACTGAGTATGATCAGCCATTGGAATCATCTCCCCAGGGAAGTGGTGGTGTCCCCAGCATTGGACATTCCTAAGATTCAGCTGGACAAGGTGCTGGGCCATCTTGTCTGGACCGTGCTTTTGCCAAGAAAGGTTGGACCAGATGATCCTTGAGGTCCCTTCCAACCTGGCATTCTATGATTCTATTCACAAAAACTAAAGTCAGATGACATTCACCATATTAACATAATCAGCACCAAAAAAAAAAATAATCTTACTCTTAGCCCAGCCACGTCACAAAACGGGAATAAAACTCTTGTTCTGTAATTAGATGCCATGAAACTATGAGAAGTCCAGATCAAACTAGACTTCACAACCACATTCAAAATCCAGTAGCATTCACTAACCCATTCAAGAGCATGGGAAACATGCTACTTACTTCACAGAACAATTACTTTTCCCCACTCGCATTTTATATAGCAGTATCATTTAGCTGTGGTTGCAAGAAAACATAGCCTATACAAGATTTTTAAGTAGACATTTTATCCGAGGAAGGTTGGATACCTTTTAGTAGTCGGCCCATTTAAAGATTGCAGATACAGATAGTGCCTTACAGAAAGTTATACGCAAAACGTACTATTTCATTAGTCACTGACATTCAAGCTTCCTGTATATTTTATCTCAGTTTGCTTTCCAAGTATTTTTCTTTCATGGAACATTTACTTCTACAAAAACATCGTAGTTTACACAGTTGTCTGCAAAAGCAGTTTCAAGTTTTCTTAATTGAGCAACCACCTAGCCTTTGAAAAAAGTACTCAGATCATTTTCTACGAAACAGTTATTCAATATCTATGGGAGGAATGGGAGGGGTAAGAGGAATATTTATCACATTGGTAAACACAGTATGTTTAAAAGTTTTGCTAACAAGAGGCAAAAGCAACAACCCCGAGCCAATTCCCATGGGGGCCGGCAGAAACAGCATTCAGGAGCCACCCAATTGTTTTCACAGGCCAACTAACGATGTTTTAGTGAGGAGCAGCTGCCTCTAGATGACAGGCATACCTACCCACCACAATGCTCCTCAACAGTCTCCCCACATTGGTCTACTGGAGCACAACCACAAAGACCCTTTTCATACCTGATATTCTTCAAATACAGTAAAAGTAGGACAGCATGTTGACACTCCAGCTTTTAAGCTTACTGTCCTAAGCCAGCCCTAGATATACACAGCTGAGCTCTGTGCGTATTTGTGGAAGAACACCCCAGAAATGGATGCATCTGACCTAATAAAGTGCTAAATTTAGAAATGACAGTATTAGAAATTCCACCAAACAAAACCCACCTTGAAGCATGCTACTCATTTATCAGTTTGTTCTTGTATTCTTCCACAAACTCCAGCAGAGGCACAAGAAACCCATGATAACAGGACATTGTTAGTGTGACTGAACATAAGAGAATACAGTAGCACAGAGATATACATAGTACTTTATCCTAAGCCGCATATTCCGCCACCATAAAGTAGCTGCACTCAAAATACTACTAATACCCTTGCAGTTTTAATACTGTGCAAAATGACTAATAATAAGCAAGATAATCAGACTGTATTTTAACCCACCTTCTGCCACAGAAAGGGTAACACTTATTAAAATAAATAACAATAAGGTCTTGATAAGAATGGATTTTATCCAACACCACCTTTAGGAATAAGAAGTCCTACACATTTCACAGAGCAGGAAATCCCAGCCAAGCATGGTTCATCTCAGTATCAAGTCAACTACACATCAATTCAGCGACACTTGCCAGTAGACATAAGTGGCACCAATCCCACGTTACAAAAAAAACCCCAACTTCAGCCTTTGGAGGGCCATGCCAAAGCACAGGATGTCTAGTTACAACTTAGTTCAGAAAAACACTCTACTTCAGATTCCAGCCCTGCCTTGTGCAGGAAAAGTGGGGTATGCGTGCAACCCCTAAGGAGCGAAGCATAAGTGATTTCATGGCACCTTGTATTTATACAGCCTAGTTGTAGAGATGAGCTAAAAACAAAAGCACATTTCTACCAACTCATCCCTTGTTTGAAACAATCATTTGGATTGAGTTACTAATTTGCAGAATAAGCACTAAGCACTCACATAGACAACCCTATTCCCTTCTTCCCCTTCAGATGCTCAATTCCTCAGAACAAAGCTGAGCTCAGTTCCCGATACTTGCAATGCATGTTAAAGAGCTGATAAGATATACCATCCAGTCTTAATTTATGTATTTCTTTCCTTTTTTTGATGTTTAAAGTCAGATTTCATGAATAAGAAAGACTACATATAGACTATAGCACACCTAGAACAGTTGAAAGCATCAGGTGCTAACAGTTCCACTATGATTTTAAACCAAAATCAATCAGTGCAGATCATAAAGCTGCTCAACATTTCATACTAAAAGCTTAACTGAGAATGAATACAACCAGCTTATAAAGTGTCCTAAAGCATTTATGAAACTGAAGACCATTATATAGTCTCAAAATGAAGATGGGATGAAAAAACATACAATACATATCAAGCAGTATCACTTAACCTTTTCTCTCTAACAGATCCAAAATACTTTCTCACAGAAACTTGTTAAATCAGTGAGACTATCAGTAGGAAACCTCCAAAGGCAGTACAGTAATAGCCAGTTATTCCAATTTAGGGAACTTAATCGTTCAAGGTAAGATGAGGCAGATGTGTATTCTAGCAGTTTTACACTGATCTCCTGATCTTTACCTTCAAATTTTTCTAGTATTATCAACTATTCCTCCTGTTTCAGCTGCATATACTAGCTACTTGGCTCTACTCATTCAGTTTTTAACAGCATACACACTTCTAAAAGGGGTCTTCCATACCTTCGTTGTGCTAACGTGGTGAAAGCAGTTACGCTGTCTCAACATCCTACATGGGGAGTACTGCCACTAGCATCATTATGGTAGCAATCACTACCCAGCCCTCTCCTCCAGTTCTAGTCCTCCAGATACGTTGTTTCTCACAGCTTCTCCATGGTAAACAAAATTTCTTTGGCCATTTAAATAGCACGTGGTTCAAAAGAAAGAAGCTATTTCCCCTTCAAAATAAAGGAAAACAAAGCCATACTTTTCATTAAGAGGCCATCTGAAGTGGGAAAGCTTGCGTAGGAAATATGCTTGAGGAGTTGTGCTTCAAGAATTATACAGCAGAGAAAAAAGGATTTACCTTTGAGCAGCATGAGTGTTGATATTAATCCCTTTCGCCAATCCATGCATTCCCAGTCCATACTGATCTTGACGATTTTGTCACTGTTCATTTCCTACTGGTAGGAAACTCCTCCTCCTATACTCCACATCAGTGGAATATTTACCAAAGCTCTTCTCTTCCCAATGCATCTGTTCTCTTCCACTCTACCCCCAAGTCCAACTACTTCACCAGAATTAAAAGCCTGACTAAAAAAGCTGTAACAAAAAAGAGCAAGTAAATAGGATGTCTTTCTGGGGCTCTCTCTTAACTATTCTGAGCTAACATGCAAAGAAAATGCACTGATACTTGTGACTTTACAGAAAACTGCACAAAGCATCACCCCAACTTATCGACGATTCACTCAGCTAACACAGAAGTTATGCCTTCAGCAACTAGTCATCACAGTCATTTCCTCAGATATACTCCTAACCACCTTCTCTGCCCCTCCAAGTCTGGAGACTAAACTTGCTGACCTGCCTGAAAGCATGAGTGAGCTATGGCTGGTTTCACTTATGTTGTCAGGCTGGTGCCCTGGCAGGGAACCAAGGAGAACAATACCTGGCAGGGGAGAAGGGTGTCCCACCAGTCGGGGGGGTGGGGGGAGGAGACAAAAAAAAAAAGAGCACGCTGACCACAGCAGCTTTTCCCACACCTCTCCTTCCCCTGACTCTCAGAAGCAACCACCACCCCCCCACCATGGTACAGACTGTACTGAGGATACCGGCTAATACTTGCCATCCTCAACTCTTTGCTGAATTTATCTCTCTGCCCTTCCTCCCCCATTATACCCAACGACAAGATGATACTTGCACAGCACCCTGAGAAAGAAGCTTAATTTATTGCAGCGCAGAGAAGTGTGAAACATGCCCTAGAAATCCTGAAAGCTCATCAGCAGGCAAACGGAATCTCTGCACGCACAGCTCCATTAAGAGGTTAAACCAGCACAAGCAGTCACCTGCTTGTAGTCTCACTAAAGAAGTTCACAGACTAAAACGGACTGACTTACCAACCTGGTTCCCAGGGATCTTAACGGAAAAAAAAAATCACTAACTTCACAGGATACACAACGTAAAACAGATGACACGGTACATGTGCAACCAGAGATTCCTTATTTCAGATACATTCTCTTTTTTTATTATACCTCAGAAGAAAATCCAACTTTTTTTTTTTTTCCCCTAGGAACAAAAAGTCATACTTCACCATAGGTTTGGGAAATGCATTGATCACTGCTAAGAGAAAAGTGTAAGTGCCCCGTGGTTACTGGGTACTACATACCTGAACAGAGAGAGATTGGATGCCTTCCCACAAAATGAAAAACAGTCAAATAAAAAAAAAAAGTGTATGGGGGGGGGCTAAAGAACTCCTCTTAAAGAAACAAAGTTGTCCGGAAGACTTCTCAGTAAAACTATTTTGTTCACCTTTATTCTTAATAAGGATTCTTCCCTTCAGAACACCCATGGAAGTGTCGTTAGTATTTCACATACATTGAGTGCTTCCTTTCCCATGTGTTCATCTGCCTCCACTCATTCATACACAGCTCTTCTCCAAATTATCCCTGAGAGCATCCTCATACTATCCCATTACATCTTTGCATTTTGAGTCAACATAATGTAGTAACACCATCCCAGATAGCGACTTAAAATAGTTTTGGTCCCAAAGCTAACATTAAAAGGTAACACAACAATCACTAGTGAAAAGAACTAGCCAGGCCCATTTAACAAGGAAGAAAATATATTAATACAAGCAAGTTAAGTATAAACATTTTATTTGGTCAGAATAACACTGAATTGTTAAGAACAGCTGGAGAATTTTCATGACCCTTACAACTCAATTATACTGTTTCGAGCAGCCTTTATAAAAATCTCTCTTCCAATCTTGGTACAGTTATGCATGCAGATCAAGAATAACTGCACATGGCTTTAGCTGTGTGCTTACGGCTATGGCTATATTCATCCCACCCTGCACTGGACAAGCAGAAAAAGGAATATGTAATGAACGCGAAAGTCTTCCAAAGTCCAACTACCTACCCATCCAAGGGACGCTCTTCTGTATTTGCATTCACCCAGGTTTATAGACATCCTTAATTGCCTACTTCTACACGAAGTTTTTGTACTCGGTAATACAAAGGTAACCATGCAATTGTACACGAACTTCTAAAACAATTTAAACTTAAAAAGTGGTTTCTGTCTAAACATTAAATACAAATGACCTGCAAAGACTTAACAATGTACTACCACCTTGAAAGACAATGATGTGAGATGCCTTCAAAAATCTAAAAAACATAGTATCACATCAGAATGGAGAAAGTTGTTATCATAGCTATAATTACAGTTAAACTGCAAGACCTTATTGACTAAAGGAACAGCTAGTAACTGCTGGACTGTTATCCTTAACTTGTTGCTGATAGGATAAAAGGCTATGGCTATTTCACCACCATTTAACAGTTGCTATTAGTAGACATTTGTCAAAATAACAAAGAAACATTTTGCAAACAGTGAAGTAGACAGAGCAAGTTCTTTTAGCAAATGTCATATAGCTGGTTTGTTCCCGTCAGTTACCCTGTTTTCACAGAAGATTTCTAATTTTAATAGGCAGAATTTCATTTGGCAACAAACTCGCATCTCTCATGAGAATCTGTATTTATAAACGTTAGCTTATTTTTAAAAACATTTAGAAGCTGGCAGACCTCAGATCCAATAATAGTTTCAACACTGCCCTTAACAACTAAGACCAATCTAATATGCTTCAGCTCAGGGATCTGATCCAGCATGCCAAAGTTTCTCACTTCAGCAAGTAAAGAATACAGTCAGAAGTCTTAGGTATATAGCCCAACCCTATGGACTTGGCATATCCACAAGCCTCAAAATATGCACCCAAATGGCACTCCATCTGGTGTAGCAACAAAAGCCCCTCTGAAGGCAGCTAGTATGGACAACTCCAACCAACTAAAAGGAAAAAGGCAGAGTTGTTACTAGTATGGTTTGCTCTCCCTGAGGAACAGCCACACAGTGAAGAACTCTCACTGTTGAACATGGATAAAAGCACTCTTCCAACCCAAGAACTACTTCTACAATGGCAGGACTTGCCTCGCTGTCAACACTAGGTATGAGTTGCAGAACAAGTAGGAAGACTTTACCATAAGCAGGTATTTCAAGCCAAAATTTAAGATTTTTCAATTCTACAAATGAATATCCTTAGATTAATTATTTTGTGGGGAAAAAAAAAAAGTTAAGCACCTCAAAGCTAAGAATTCTTCTGAGTTAAATTTTTGTAGTAGAAATTTAACAAAAGAGCATATATTCCCATTTCTTGGGTGCAAGGACAGAGTTGTATTGAAAGAATCTAGACTCTACCCTGAACTAAAAAAAAAAAAAAGGCTTATATTCCTGTTCACTCGTCCTCATCCACTGCATCTATATATATTATGTGTTATCAGGACAAATCTGCTCTCCCCAAAGATTAGGACTAGATGGCTCCATGCCTTGTAAATGGAATCTGAGTGTAATATCCTGACCACCTGTCAGTTTGGTTGGTTTTTTATCCTGACCAGTTGTAGTTTTTCTTTCTTTTAAAGGATAAGCTGGTTTTATTTGAAAGTAATCCAGATAGGAAAAGCAGACCCCCCCACTCCCTTTCCTGACCATCAGAGCTAGCCTCCCTCGCCACACACACCTTCTGGCACGTGCCCCTGCGTGGCAGAGCGTGTTTGCCAGCACGGCTTCCTCCCGGGCCAGGGAGCAGCATCACCTCCATCCAGCTCATTATCACCCAACCTGCACTTACCTGTGGCAACCAAGCCTGAAGCATTGCCCAAACGCTTTTGGAGTGACAGCTCCACTAAGCAGGAAGCACCTCATTTCCAGTTTATTACTTTGTTTACCGGCTACATCGTTCCACCACGGAAAAGTTTAAGTGCTTCGTGACATTTCACTGAGAAGATATTATAAAATTAATGTGCCTGCATCACAGTGCAACACAGGACACTAAAATACCACTCATCCCTTTCCAAAAGATATTTTCACTTCCTGATCTGCATACTCTCTCGCACATCATCTTTGCTAAAAAGTTTTCCACAAAGTCTTTCACAGAGTTAATACAGGGCATAAAACCAACCCTTGTTTTTAAAAATGAGGACCTTATCCAGATGTCCTAACTCAACAATTAATTCCACAACTTCTAAACACTCTGGTTCAGCTCACTTTCCCCCAATCCCATGCCTTCTCATCCTTCCTCCTAAGAATTTGATGAAAAACATTCTATCAACTCTTCCTCTTCATCAATCTCTCTTCCAAGCTTTCCTCACAGATACATCCATAAATCCTTCAGCTATGTTTCTAACAGGAGGTAGTAAACAGACTTTCATTGAACACAAAGAGTTAGCTCCTTCCATACTAAACCACCAAATAAGGTGGAAGAAAGTCTCTTAACCCAGTTACTACAAACAGACCCAGAGGCACATATCCAAGTTTGACTTGCAAAGAAGGAAGGAGAAGAGAAAAAGCAATCTTGATACTGATTGCTCCTCTCTTGTAGACAGAAAGCCATTTCTTTAAATTAGAATAATCAAGGAGGGAATTAATGCTTCAGAAAGCAAGAGACAACTGCTTTTTGCTTAATTTGTAAGTGAAAACAGAATAGTCTCTACATAGAGAGCACAAAGCAGAGGAATAAACAAAGCAAGGTAATAAAAAAGCAAGAAAAGACTAGAATAAGGTGATAAAAAACAGCCAGCATGCTTTTAGAGACAAACAAGCCTGTCTTCCTCCTTTAACTGATCATTCACGCAGTGAGAGGGAGGGAGGAGGAAGGAGCAGTAAGTCTGAGCTAATTAGACTATAGTAAGACTTTTGATGTCTTGTAACATTCCCACAGTAAAATATGACTATACTGTAGATTCATCTAAACCACAAGATTTTTTCCAGTTGTGCACCAAGTGTACTCTAAGAGTACATAACAAGCCTTCCGAGTTTGGCAGTAAGCTATCACCCTGACATTATGCAATGTTTTCATTAACTCCGATGGTGAAACAGTGTGTTTATACAGTTTAGGAACAAAGCTGAACTGGAAGAGTTTGCAAGCACTCTGCTACGAAGTCTAGTTCTGTCTTCCAAACTCAATAAACTGGTAAAGCGATCAGAAGTCATTAGAACGAAGTTCAGCAAGAGCACAGCTCTGTACTTGAGAAAGGAAACAGCAGTCCAAACATGCAACACGAAGCAGCTGACTAGGCAGCTGTACTGCAGAAACTAAATCGTGATATCATGGATCAAAGCTAGGTAAGCTGATATGTTGTTACTGCAGAAAAACACCAAAAAAAACCAAACCCACAACGAAAACTCAAACGTCACTCCAAAAACATCATATGTAAGAAAGGGAGATAAATCATTCTTCTCTCTGGCACTGGTGAAGCCTCAGCTGAAGCAATGCAACCACTGTACTTTAAAATGCTTCAACACTTCACTTTAAGAACAGCAGTGTAGGAAAGGTAAAGCCAAGCCACAGCCATCAGTATTTTAGTTACTGCATTCTCGAGACCCGGTATAGAGGTATCTGTGTGAATGTGCTTAGAGCAACCACTGCCCTTCCACACTGACACCCCACCTGATGGCTGAGTCCTGAGCGATGCTCATGAGACATGTCCTGTGAATGCCCTGTGCCTCTGCACAGCAAAGGAATAAGTCCACATTTTTACCTGTGCTTTCAAACATCTCTTCCTCACTTGCAAAACTGCTCCACGGGTTTGCTATGCAACACTCCACATTCCATCTTCTCCTCCATAGTGCTCTCATATATTGCATGTTTATATCTGTAATTTTCAAACTTTCCTTACAATAAAAGGGAGGTAAGCACCCGAGGGCCAAATTCCCCCTTTTTCTTCATTTCTGCTCATCCCTCTCCCCTCCTGTTTTATATTAAAACATTCTATAACATTTCCCACTTTAAAAAAAGTGGTTGCACATTTAGATCTTCCCTTTCTTCTCCCGCACCTCTGATTTTTGCCGGCGATAACAAGAATCTTATTGGTAGTATGACAAAGGCTAAACCATACCTTTTCCCAACATGCCTGAGCATTACAATCTTATTAAGCTTAATTCTAACTACAAGAACTACATCCCTCTGCTCCAAATGGATTCTGATATAATTAGTTGTAAGAATGAAGAAAAAACCCAAAACACTTCAAGTCTTCTTAAGTCTATTTCTTTGCATTTCACTTGCTGTGTGGATTTGCAGTCAGGATTTTGAGGGTCTATATAAAAGTGAGACTGTGGCAAGCTGAGTGTTCTGCTTCTCCCCTGTCCTTTGCTATTAATTTGCAACGATTGGAAGCAGGTGACTGCACACTTGACTGCTTGTGTCCTGTGGTGCAGCTGCTAAGCAGAAAGCAGCACATGTAAACATTTGCATGATTCGTGCCTCCTAAGAGTCTCCGTGGGCCGCATGTGGCATTTAGGCAGCACTTTCACAACCCCCTTTGTGCATGGTATTGCTCTGTGACATTAGCACACAGTTAAGCTAGAGGTATTTACTAAAATGGCTGGAGATACTCTAATGTTTGGCAAGATCCATGATGTATTTCAAGATTTTTGTTAGTTACCTTAAAAGAATTTCAAGACATTACTTCTGAAGGGTTTCACCCAGTGTGTGATAGACACTTTACAAGGGATAGGAATCCTAATTTATTAAGTGTCAGCTTAGGAAAAAAAAAAAGCAAACAAATAATAACAATCACACAACAACAACCCAACAACCTAAAAACTTCCTTTATAAATTTGGTTCCCTCTATACCAGATTGGTTAAAAAAAGGCATCTGATCACTTCTCATACAGCAACTAAAAATGTTTCCAACGTTCTAACTTTTTCTGCCTAAAAATTAAAGAAAAGAACAGACAAAGGTCATATACAGGTTTTGAACTGCTACAGCAGAACATTTTAAAGCTGCAAATATTGACTTGGGTTTTACCCGGCTATTTTGAAATTATTTCACCTTGACAGTAAACAGTTTTCAAACTTCAGGGTCTGGTATGAAAATGTAAGGAGATTCTAAAAACAACCTGCCTTGCTGCAATCGATCAGGTGAAGGCTTAAGCAATTAAGAAACAAGGAAGAAAGCAAAGCCCATTTCAAATCCCTATTACTTAGATGCCATTAATTTATGCATATGTTACGATCAGGTCTGTACTATCATCACACCACATAATCCTCACCACATATGCATACAAGAAATCCACCTGAGTGGTCATTTATGTGTTGTCACTATTAGCAAACATGTCATTAACAAACCTAATTAAGATGTGTATGTCATGTAAGTGTTAGTATTTAATACACGAATACCTAAGCTATATTAAAGTGTTTCTCAAAACACCAAAGTGATTATAACACAAAAAGAATGTGTTTTTAAAACTGAAAGCAACCAGCTAAACAATAGAACCATCAAAACTTTAAGAAACCCAAATAAGCAACGAGGAGTTTTTTAATTAACACTCAGAATCCTATGATGACATTAAGATTTGTTTTAAAAAAAATAATCTTGCTTTAACTAACAGGAATCGATAATCACTGCTCCTGAGGATCAAAATAGAAGTCATGACATATTTTCAACTCTAGGGGCATCAGCAGCTGTTGCTATACTGCAAAAGAGCTGAAGTGTTTTTATAAACATATACATAGACAGTCGACTTTATTTTTCCGTAAAACCCGATGTCAGTAATCCAGACAAGATAGTAACCAAATGATCGTCAAAAATTAATATTTCAGCACGCTGTTATGGTACGTCTCCTTTAAAACTTGAACAAAAACCACCGTCGGGTTATAAAACAAAACAGATGGAAGTTATGGTTATTTTCAGGGTGTTTTTCAGCTACATTTTGACATCTCTGTGCATGTGGTGGCATTGTCTGCCGATGCCCGATTTGCCTTTGACCGACTCTCGCCTCGGCACTGCAGTTCTGTGCTAACAAGCCGGCTCTATTTGAGACACAAACTGCAGCATTCCCAGAGCAAAAGGAGTTTGCCAGGGTGTTCGCCTCCCTTCCAGCCAGCCGAGACAATGGAGAGCCGAAGGGCAGGCAGGACACCGGGCTGTCGATCCCCCTCGGAGGGTGCCTTCGCACTGCCATCACCATTCCCCGACTTGAACCCCAGCACCTGGATTCGCTCCCATCCCCCAGAACGGCAGGGAAGGGGATAAGAAAACAGAGCGACAACACCGCCACAAAACACCAGGCTACTTCTAATCCTAGAAACAAAACAAAACCAAACCAAGAAATAGCTCGATAAACCGTTTACCTCGTTCCGGCTTCATTTTCTCCGTTTCCTCAGAGAGGTCTGGCCGGAGCCGAAGTGCTCTGCTGCTCCCCCCGCCAAGACCGGCTGTGGCTGCCTCCAGCTAGCGATATTAATTATTTTTTTTCGCGTGTGTAAAAAACAACCAGCCGGAGGCCCGACCCCGCGGCTAGCAGTGGGCCCGCAGGCAGGCGGGCAGGGGCGACGGGCCGGGAGGGGGGGG
>VUYV01000008.1:9936211-9958778 GCA_008711295.1 Anarhynchus alexandrinus | reverse complement strand
GGTCCTCAGACCCGTCACCGGCCGGCGGCTGGCGGCGGGGGGCTGCCCGCCACCTTCATCCCCGGCCCCACCGCGCTTCGCCCCGGTCAGACAGCCCGCGCCTCCCGCCGTCGCGGAGCGCTGCTCTCCATGGCTCTGCCTCCAGCCCTTCCTCCTCCTCCTCCACCTCCTCCTCCTCGCCGCTGACTAACTCCCCTCCTCTCCGCCGGGCACTCCCCGCCTCCCGCCGAGCGGGGCACACACATCACAGCCCGGCGGCGGCGGGCAGGGCAGCTCGGCCGCGGGGGACCCGCCACGCTCAGCCGCCGGCACGGGGGAACGCGGCTACCGCCCGCCGCCACCACGGGGCCCCGCTCCGCTCCGCGCCCATCCCGCCCCCCGGGCCGGGCCCAACCGCCCCGGCCCCACCCCTCGCCCTCCTCACGTGACCCACGGCGGCCAATCCCGTGCCTTCACTTCCTGCCTGCCCGCCCGCCCAGCAACTCGGTTGTCATGGCAACGGAGCGCCGGCCCGGCTGGGGCCTACCGGCGGCGGTGCACCCGGCCCGGCGGTGGGGAGCGCGACCGCCGCTGCGCCGCGGCCCCGCAGACGGCCTGCCTGCCGTTTATCGGTTTACCCAAACGGCAGCCTTCCCCCCTCCCCAAGCATTTTGGCAGGCAGGTTCCCCCTCCCGTGGAGGAGAGCGGCCCCTCACTCACCCGGCTCCGCCGGTCCCTTCGCCCGCTCCCGCGAAGGGCCTTTCCCGCACTGCTGTCAGTGGCCCGCCGGCTCTCCCTCCTCGCCCTGTATAGCTACACAGGTGCCTTCGCGCTGCCCCGCCGTATTTCCACAGCAGCGCCTGCCCATCGCCGTAGGGATTTATACATCTATATATATAGGCGCCCGCTGAGCGGGGATTCAAAGTGTGAACTGCCCGACCGGCGGGAGGTTGTGCCCCCCGCCCTCTCGCACCGCCCGGCCAAAGGAGCTGCCAAGTAGGGGTGGAGGCCGCCTTTGTATTCCCGGCCCCGGGGGAGGCCGCTGCCCCGCCGCCCTCCCCTCGCACGCCCGCTGGCTGCCCTGCCTGGCAGCACCGGGCTTGACGCTCACTTGACACCGATAACGATTTTTGTGCGGAAAAACAATGGAGTCAGCTGGGCTGTGCTTACATAACCGCCTTAATCCAGCAGAAATTCAAGTTTCCCCGAAAGGGACGGGCCTGCCTGGCTGCCTGGCAAAGCCCGTCGGGGGATGCCAACCTCCCCCTGGCTGTGGCCTTTTCCGTTCCCTGGGCCCGCTCCGTGGGGGTGCAGGCATACTGCTAATGGCCCCGAAGAAAAGGAGGGGGGGACAAGCTGCTGTGGTGATAGGGCTCCCTCTTTCACCGAGAGCCCAGGTCTATGCAGGCTCAAGGGGCTGTGGTAGGATGGCCTCATGACAGCAGAGGGAATGGAGAGGGTACCGGGAGATGGCCGGTACCAGGGCAAGCCCCACAGACAGCTCTGTTGCTCTGGGTTGGACTCGGTCAGAAAAGGCGGCTGGGATGATACAGGCCTCTCTTGCTTTAATGTGGTCCTGTAGTTGGGATACACAAAGGCACCGCCGCACCTCCAGTCATTACACTGGCAATTCCCTGCCACTGTAATTATTGTTTACAAATGCTTCCATCTTATAGACTGAGCCCTATGGGGGCATTCACTCCCTACAACAAGATGACTTATAAATACACAGATCTTCTGCCCTTTCTATGGAGAAACAATGCACATGGGTCAGTCAACTCCCCACCCTTTCTGGTGCGCCAGGATCCCTGCAGATGAATACACAGTTAGGACCTGCGTAGCCACCCTTTTCTCACAGCTAGCTGAGCATCCACAGAAGATATTGCGAAGAACGCAAAATTCCAGAACAACTCAATTCTACGCTGTTTGACTCATATGAACTGGACATATTTCCCTCTCTCATCTATCAGTTGTACATCATTACACTAGGAGGGTGCTTTGCAGAATAAACTGTCCAGTAAACACCTCTCTTTTCAGTCATACCTTGAAATGCATAGACAAGTAGTAGGGTATCACATGCAGTGCTTTGATATTACACTCTTAAGTACATGAGTGTCACTTCTGTTGCTGTGTGGCTGCTGTAGACGTGTTTGGTAATTACAGATCTCAGAGCTCTCTGCCGGATGCAATATAATTGCAAATGTGGCAATCTAGAATTATAAAAGCAGGAATTTGACTGAGCAATAAATAGTGTAGATGTATGTATATGTGAAGTTCAGCGTGACTCCACTCAGCATGATTCAGCCACCTGTCAGATCCTCCTACCGGTGATAGTCATCCTAATGAAAAGTCACATCCTTTAGGCCACTAATTGTTACTGTAAGACATTGCAAATTAGTTTGTAGCTTGTTCTAATATTGGTTTTACAGTCAAAATCAAATCTGCCTTTCTACTGTTTAACTACAACTGTAGCTAACTGTTATGCTTCACATAGTATTTTTCAATAGTTTTTAAAGTCTTAATCTCTCTTTGGCACTTTTTTTTTTTTAAAAAACAGCTCACCAGACACAAATAGGCCCAACTTCCAAGAAAATGCTCTCTCAAAGCACATTTTCCGTAGTGTTTTCTTAATTAATGAGCCAAATAGTAAGTGCACAGTTTTCCATTACTTTGTGGTTCTTATTAGGATTTCAAGCCAATGAGAAATCTAGGTGCCAGCCTGAAAACCACTTATCATTAAAAAAAAAAAAAAGAAGTTCTAAGGGATATGACAAGAGTAAGCCAGGTCTGGAGTGCAGAGTCCTATTCTATGAGACTGCGTGGGAGATTTCACGCTCAGCCTCCCCTCTTGAGTCAGACCATTTCTGGACCCAGAGAGCAATGGGTCTGTCTGAGACACAAGCTTCATGTCCAGCTTCACTTCAGACAAAGGACGGTTTTCCTTTGGACCACACAGACATATAACAGAACTGAAAAAAAACAGGAGAAAATTGAGAACGGTTAGGGAGATCTAATTATACAATATTTCATGTATAAAATTAAAAGCATAATACACTTCCCAAATGAATTTGTGGACTTAGTTAGGCTAAAATGGCTAAAAATAGCCTTGAATTCATAACTTGAACTCATAACTTTCCTCTCAGTCACCAACCAAATGATGAGCGCTGCATGAATACAGAGAGAATATAAGGCATAAGGTACTTCAACCATGGGAATTCGCTTATACATACTTGAAAACTTTTTGAGAACGATGACAGTACTGAAATGCATTTCTGACCTCAGAAGCTGAACATCAAGTTAAAACATCTGAAAAGTGTATGGCTGCACTCCGCATCACACAAAAGCAGGATTAGCTTAGAAACACAAACAGAACTTTAACTGCCCTCCCGCTGCCAAGTCTAGACCAAGACGTACTTCTGGGAGCACGAGCAGGGACAAAACCAGGTTTCCTGTAGGTTTATGTCTCATGGTTGATTAACTTTGGTGTCCAGACAGGTGAGAGCTTAGGCTGCAACATCCCTGCAGTCAAAGCAGCTCTTGCACATAGAGTCTCCGGTGTTGAAAAGGTCTGAGTTTCGGTGACAGCCTCTTCCTCAGTGGAAACCGTAACGGGGCTGTTCTATCTCCTCCTTTTCCTGAAATGTGTCAGACCTTTCTTCACGTGTGAAGCTTGGCCGAAACTGGCCACTGGATTTAAAAAAAATCCCTATTTGGGACAGCATGACACAGCGTTGTCACATAAGCCTTGTTTGTATAGAAATGATATTTAAAAAAGATAAATAAATCAAGACAAATGTATGGCTGTGTTTTCTTTTAGAACTTCAGCACTTTACGCTTTTGGCACAGTTCCTGCAGCCTGGAACAGAGTGTATTTTAGGTTATATCCTCAAGTGTCTTTTCAGCTTCAGCTGTCAAAGAAGTGATGTCTGATGCAGCAGATCAAGATTCCTGTGATTCCTGGAGACAATTACTGCCTGTTAAGTGATGTGGCACAACTGCTTTTGACATGGCGGCCACCTCTGTGGTATAAAGCCACCACACTTGGGAGAATATTATCGCCAACGGATGAAGACAATCAGAAGTACTCTAGAAGATACAGTATGTAATGAAACAAATTTGAAATGTGCTAAAAAACCCTATGAAGAATCAACTGTAATTTAATTGTCACCAGTAGTAACCACTCTGGAAAGAACATTAAAATAGAAATGAGTTATGTGCTTGTAGGAATTTATTAGTTCTTCTGCAAGAACAGAAGAGGCAGCTGTTACTGAAACTGAGAGAATTATAGACCAATATAATTAAAATGTCAATATGTTCTAAAAGTTTAATTTTAGGGGTTATAACCATTTTGGGTTTGTTTTTTAATTCACCAATATATACAGATAAGTGGGTCTAGTTGAATAGAAGAGAATTCATCATAATTCTTTCTCAAGATACTTATAACCACAATCGCAAGGATAGCTTGAGAAGATTGTCTTCTGTACGTATGCATGCCTACCTTTGTCTTATCGTCATTGGCTTCAGACTCAGTACTTCCAAGTACGTTTTAGCTGCATTCGTCTTTTTTTAACAGCTAGATTTAAGTATTTTACTAGGGTCAACCCAACCATATTAAGAAATACATTAAAAATGCCCAAACTGCATTTCCTATCCTTACAATTTCCAGGTAACATTGCTCATTATGTCATGCAGAGATATCCAAGTGGCCTTAAGGCAGTGCTTCCAGCTTTCCTCCACTTGCTTCATTTCACGCTGATCTGAGAGGCCGGAAGACCCTGATGGCGGGAGCCGCAGAGGAGGTTTTGTTCTGTATTCATCTCCAGCCCACGCAGAAGTTCCTCCGCAAAGCTTCTCAACAGCGTAATTTTGAACAGCCCTTAGACCTCTCTCAGTTACTTTTGGGGCTTGCCTCAGGATCAAAGACAGGAGAATAAATTCATCTCTTCTTTACATTTTGAATCCCCAAACACAGATTGTCATATCAGAAAGTCTGGCAAGATGGGCTATGCTCCTGTTCTACAGAGTACTACATAATGAGAACTCAGTGTATGGGGTACGTGCTGATACAGTTACACACAGGGATAGGAAATGAAAACCGTCAACCCAGGATGTCCAACATTAGCCCCTAACAATATTTGGGCATTTAAATGAAACAGCCTCGCTTTCAAATGAAAAAACATCTCCAGCTCCCATTGACTTCAGCAGAATTTGTCAATCCGCAGCGGTTTTTAAAGACCAGCCCACCTCTACACAGGTTCCTAATTATGGAATTAGGTACTTAATTTTAGATACTTATTTTTGAAAATTTTGGCCTATGGGCTTGATTCTCAACTTGTTACATCAGCTCTCCCTGGTATAAATGTGCCAGTTAAGTCAATGGAGTTACTTCTACAGGAAACCGGTTTCATGACTGGAAAATCAGGATCTGTGACAGAGCAGGAAGAGCAGTAGTTTAGTTTTCTTCCTTAGAAATACACAAATCATGGTTGAAGAGAGTAAACAAACATAACAAGTGTAAATCAACAAGTGTTCTACTGTTAGACACTGGTGTTTGCTAACTTGCAGGGATTCATCTTTTCATACAGTACCTACCAAAAATCCTGTTACTTAATTTCACTACTAATTGGCCCTTTCAAAGTAAAAATGTATAGCTATTATGATGTTCTTACCTCCTAAATTAACTTTTTGAAATTAGTAAAATGGCATCTGGGTGTTTTTTTTCCCCCGTGTGCTCTCACATTCCTTTATTTTCCAAGTAGTACTTTCTCACTGCAGACACAGCCAAGACTGTGTTGAGAGGGAACTATGAGAACAACAGAGCAGCAATTGCACTCCTCTCCAAAGGAAAGCTTATCCTCCTCGCCAGAAATAATTTCCTGGACTCGACACTTTGCTACTAAACCTTGTTTACATACTGGAGATTCCTCTAGTTGGAAGCAACCCGGTCCCTGTCCTGTGCTGCTCCTCAAGTTCCCCCGATCACATGGGATGCCCTGTGCCACCTTCCCTCTTCTGGCAGCCGCCGCAGGAGCTTAGCACCTCTCAGGACGGAATCTCTCCTTCTGCCGCTCTTCCAGAGATGAGGTCTAGCCATCCGGTCTTCTTGCCAACAGAAATTAAGCCCTTCCTGCATTTCCATAATTCACTTTGGAAACAGTAACTTGTATAATCTCTTCTCTGTTTGAAGCAACTCCGAAAATGGTATTTCATAAACACCATGTGCTTCTTTAGTAACCGATCCGTGATGTGTAATTAGATACTGGCTCCAAAAGAGAATAGTGCTGTCTCATCTGAAGTGGTGACTGGTGGTAATGGAAATATAGAAGTATGAAGATAAAGACGCGTGCAGGTTCTGCTTTACAAAAAGACTAACCACCCGGTCTGGATAAATGTCAGCCTAAGCGGATACCTACTCAGTGAGATCGCAACAGTTAAGTTTCATTGCATCAGCACTTGACTAATCAGACAGTAATGCACTGAAAAGTAAACGATCTACTTGTGAAGAGATCATTAATTTCTGAAAGAGAGGGAAATTACTCTCTTTCACATAGAAGACCTTTTCTGTGGCTGTAATATTCATTCTAGACTGGAAACAGTTGGGGTTTTTTTCAATATTTTTTCAAGGGGATTGTGCAAGTTCACAGATGAATGCTAACATTACACAATGTTTACCCAGGACTGAGCTTGATGGAAACATTAATCAGAAAATATATAGGTTTCCATATTAAAATTGAAGTTTTTGTAGCAGCAGCAAGCCCTGACATTCCCCGAACAGAAGTAGGGATACATGTTTGCCAAGAGAAACAGCAAGATGTCGCCAGCAATAGGTGGTTTGGGGAAAACAGAAGCACCAGAACTGCTTCCAATTTAGGTCATCTCTCACCACTCAGCACTCTCAGTTTACTTTTGAGCAGGTATACCCAGGAGCTACACCCCAGCTACTCATTGCAGTGATCCAGCAGGAATCCAAGCACCCCCATTTACATTATTTCTGTTAATTTCAGTGGAAAGTGAGTGCATAACCCTTGGAAGGAGGTGTTTGGAGTTTTGCAATGCTGTTTTCCTATTGCTAATGGCTCGATCTATCTTGCAATAATTTCCAGCGCAGTTCGGCACAAGTAATTGCAGCAAATTAATTGCTGGTGTAACTCCATCTGGTAGGAGTTCATGAAGTTCAGCTTCTGATGCCTCCGCCAGCGCTGTTGACTTTCCCTCTCCTACCGCAGCAGCCGGGTCGTGGTTTAGCACTGTGCCAACGGGTTGGCAGCACATCCCAGCTGGCTTCTCCAGGTTCAGGAGAAGCTCCTCATCTGGAGCTTGTACCACAAATACCTTTTGCCAAGTTTTTCCTACACAGCTGTCTGCAGCCTTGCCATCCCATTCAGCCTCTGTCAGGCAGGCCTTTCGGCTTGCCGGTTTCAGGCAGCGCTCATCCTCTGTCACGTTAGTGCCCATGTCATTGAAAGGTCTGGTGGTGACAGGTGAAGCAGAGCCAGCATCCCTCCAAAGGACCAGCTTGTCGTATGTCTTGCCCTGCAAGCAGAGCTCCTGCGCCTGGGAGAAAACTGACACAGCGAGCACGTTCGCAACACATTGAAGAATTACTACAGCTACATTGCCGAGTGTATTGAAACTACAACTTTCCACAGGCATCATAGATGAAAAGGGTAATTTGTTTATGTAGAGAAGCATTACCTTGCTGGAACAACAAGCCCAGCCTATAGTTCCACCCAGGCTAAATTAATACCACAACTCCTACTAGACTTACGAGAGAGTAGGGCAGGAAAGTAGCACGTTGTTAAATACAGGGCAATAGTTAATGTAACCACACGCATGGTTTACAAGAGAAGTTGCATATCATTTACTAAAGTAGTCAGTGAGTTGGGGCTTATTAGGTAAATGCCAGAGCTATTGCAAAACTGCATGGCCTCGTTCTAAAAATTTTAGTTGCATAGTTATTAGCCAGACCCCTTGTGATATATATTCATGGCTATTTAGTGACGTATACTACATGTTAACAATACAGAGTGAATGGAAACAGCACTGAACGGAAAGGGTTGCACATAGGGACTGATTTTTCAACACAGAAATGTGAAAATTACCCACATTCAGGTTTCGCTCACTCCCATTTTTTTCTTTTTTTTTTTTAGCTAAAAAAAGTATTCCCTAAAATTCCACTCATTAGCTGCTGTCCTGTAATTGTATAGCCCATAGTGAAGAACACTACAGCTCGCCTCGCTCGCTGGTAGGGTTGGTTGTATCAGTCGTGGACCCAGCTCCACTCTCTTCCTATACCAAACTTTTCTTGATAAAGACCAAGGCTGCATCTCTCACCCCAAGCATAGTGTTTGTAAGCTTTCTCTTTTCAGGAGTCTGACATCCTCTGAAAGTGAGAGCATAATAGCAACTATAGCAAAAGATAAGCATTAAAAGCTAAACACTGAAAGGCCTGATTGTACTTCGCTGTGTAAAAAAATAAAAAATAACCACTGTGCCTGGCAAATGTCATCAATGGTGAAATCCTTGGCCCATATACAAAGGTCAACTCCCCTTCACACAGAGGGAGCTAGGATTTCAACTTGGGCTACATTGGATAGTGCTTTCTTTCCTACTTTCACACTAGATCAATTATCATTTTAATCCTTAGAGTTGATTTATTCTCATGTTGTATAACATTATTTGAAGGGGAAGAGAAGTTGCCATTTGTTCAAGGATCTCAAACAAAAGGAATAATGTACAGTATGTATACTAAAAATTTTTTAAAAATCCAGTATGCTATTAAATTGCTCACCTTTGGATGTCAATTAAAACTCGAAAATGAAAAAGAGTGCTGTACATATTTATAGCAAAGTCAATCTTTACTTAATTAGGCTAGGTTTTTTTTTTAATCTAGCAATACAGTTAGAACATTGTAGCTGTATCTGTGCTTATATTGCTTTTGGCTCCTTCTGAATGTCTTGGTTAATTTATTTTACCTTTAAGTTGTTTAACTGAGTTTCTTTCTTTGCACAAAACATAAGCAGCTCCACTGCCTGGAAAACACAGAGCCTGATTGTTCTGCTTGCACCAGTGCAAATCAGGAGTGATCCCACCAGTCTATAGAATTACATCAATGTAAAGCTGACGTCAGAGAGATAGCAATCAAAGCCCTTGTTTCAAAGTTAATTGTTTTTGCTTAAAAAAAAAAAAAAAAGAAAAGATGAGTACAGAACACATTTGTTCTTCTTCTCCACTGAAATGTCAAAGAAGTGCTGCAGTTTTGGCATCAGATCTGTGTGGGATTTGCACACATGGATCACGTTTCATAAACAGGGCCCTAGTCACAACCCTTCGCACTAAGAGTCCATTTCCTTGCTCTGATTTTAAGGAAGGGGAGGGGTTTGTCCCTGTTTGTGTGCTGTCATTGAGACGACTTTTTCCACTGTCCAGAGCCAGTAGCAAAGTGTCACCAGCTATCAGCAATAAAGCTCCAGCAACAAATCCGTGGCACATTTAAAGCCATTACTCAGCTTTGCTGCACCAAGTCAATTGTTCTGCACTTTCAATGCTTTCAGATTTTTGCTTGGCAAATGAAAGAAACATCATACCAAGACTTGCAATCTTTTTTCTCCCCTCCTTCTTTAAATAAATATATTGCTTGTGAAAGGGACTGAGTGGGGGAGCTGGGAGGAGGATACATTGACAGAGCGCCTGGGCTCTGGACTGTCTCAGGAAGATGCCGTAGACTGCAGCATCTTTAGGGCCGCTCTAACTTATGGCAGCACAGACGTCCCCAGCACAGCATCACCTCGTGAAGACGCAAACCGTATGACGTCGCTTTTCTCCCAGTCCCTCCATGGCTCTGATCACTGTAGCGCTGAACCTTCATCGCTGCTTTGTTGCCAGCCTTCTGCACTCACCTCCCTTACGTTTAAAAATCTGAAAGCCAGATCCTCACTGCAATGGCAACTTGCCCTGCCAACAGCTACCTGTAGCCAGAGCCCGTTCAGTCGTGCACGGCAGAGGTGAGCCAGACTTGCACAGCCACTGCGGCAGCTCAGGTGCTGAGGGTGCTGCCAGGGCCCCCGTGACCCCCCCAAACACCACCACCACCACTCACGGTGTGCCATGTGCCCACCAACTGCTACCTGGCTGCTCCTATTCTGTCCCTCCTAATCTCCTGTCCTACCCCATGCTGTGCTACAGGCTTGGGGACAAGTGGCTGGAAAGCTGCCTGGTGGAAAAGGACCTGGGGGTGTTGGTGGACAGCCGGCTGAAGATGAGCCAGCAGTGTGCCCAGGTGGCCAAGAAGGGCAACGGCATTCTGGCCTGAATCAGGAACAGTGTGGCCAGCAGGACTGGGGCAGTGATCGTCCCCCTGTACTCGGCACTGGTGAGGCCCCACCTCAAATCCTGTGTTCAGTTTTGGGCCCCCCACTACAAGACAGACATCAAGGCACTGGAGCGTGTCCAAAGAAAAGCAGCAGTTAAGATGTTCAAGGGTCTGGAGCACAAGTCTTATGAGAAGCAGCTGAGGGAACTGGGGGTGTTTAGTCTGAAGAAAAGGAGGCTGCGGGGAGACCTTATCGCTCCCTACAAGTACCTGGAAGGAGGTTGTACCCAGGTAGGGGTCAGTCTCTTCTCCCAAGTGACAGGTGATAGGACAAGAGGAAACAGCCTCAAGTTGCACCGGGGAGGTTTAGGGTGGATATTAGGAAGAATTGCTTTACAGAAGGGGGTGTCAAGCACTGGAACAGGCTGCCCAGGGAAGTGGTGGAATCACCATCCCTGAAGGTATTTAAAAGACAGGCAGATGTGGTCCTGAGGGACATGGTTTTGCGATGGCTTTGGCAGTGTTAGGTTGGACTCGATGTTGTTAATGGTTGTTAATGGTTGGACTCTATGATCTTAAAGGTCCCTTCCAACCCTGATGATTCTGTGATTCTATTCCCATTTCCCTCGGCAGGTTTCGAGGGCTGACCAGGAGCACTGGTTTTTGCTTGCACTGCGGGAATTCCCCTTCTGATAACAGTCTCCTCCAGCTGCGCTATAGGTGCCCAAAAGCTTTACCTGGCAGCAGTTCTGGGCAGTTCTATAACACTGGCTTGACAATGCTTGTACGGCATTAGCAGGGATTAAGCCTGTGCTCGTTACACAAGCCAAAGCCACACGATTTAATTGACATACTCTGCCCCTCAAACAACTTTCATCAGAACTTCCAAATGGAGTTATTTAGAAATGACAGCCAAATTGGTGTTGATCTTTTTCTACATCATTACTTCAAACACTAAAAGTACCATGGGTGCTGATCAGTTCTTTACGTACATACTCTCTAGCAAAGCAGTAAACTAAAATTTATTTACAAAACAAAGCGCTTGAGGTGCCACAGCATGCGGAGAAGCTGCAGTTTAAGTTGAAGAGAAAACCCCAAGATTCCCTTGCACTTCTCTGGGGTGAGGGAATATATATTTTCAGTAGTATAGTTACAAGGAGAAAAACGGGCAAACCAGAGGTGAAGAAAACAAGGGGAAAACAGCCTAGGTTATAGGTGAAAATAAACCGCTGAATCTAGATGGGAGAGCGAGACTGACCAGCTCTGATCAGACAGCACTGGTTCTCACTGGCCCCCCAAATTCTGTTCTTACCCACAGTTGCTGGCAATTGCCAGGGCAACACTGACCTCAAAACTGTGGAGCCGAAAAACCCCGGGTAGGCAGGTCTGCATTTCTTCTCTCTTTCAGTGGAAGCTAAACAGCATTTCGCCCTTCTAGAGTATTTGTGTGAAGCTCCCAGGCCACGTACCATGTCAGCTATCATAAACCCGAGCTCAGTTGAACTAGAGGAAAAACATGGGGGGAGCAGATGAATGCCTTCCTAGCACACATAGAAGCTATAGCTCTAGAAGGGTCCGTGAGGATGATGGGCAGGTAGTTTGGTTTGGAACTTCCTCCACCCTTGACCGCAACCCCGCAGCTAGAGCAGGTGATGGGGACTCATATCCCACTGACCCCTTCCCCTTTGCCCAGGGATAGTCCCGGAGGTGACAAACGGTGTTGTCAGCACGTTAAGGTTTCATGCCAGAGCTCTTCAAGGAGGCTGGACCCCCAGAGGAGATGGCTGCCAGGCACGGAAACACTGGCTGCTCTGTGCACGCAAGTGAGAAAGGCAGTATTTACCTACTGAAATAGATGGAGTTTAATTATTTATTTTTCGTGGCCCATAGAGTCTCTGTTGAGTAATGCGGCTCCATTGTGTGCCACTTGCAGCAGGCATAGAAGAGGAAATATTATTTCCATAAAGAGGTGGTGTCCTGGAAAGGCCAGGCAGAAACACAAACAGAGAAGGGAGTTGCCAATGTCCACACTTTAAAAAAAAAAAAAAAATTAAAACCCGCTCCTTCATGATTTGCTATTACTACTTTTTCAGGTATTCAAGAAATTTGTTAAAACTCATTTTCATCCTAATAATATTGCAAATGAAATACACAGTAAACATTAAAAATGCCAAAGGAGTAGCTGTGGTTCTTGACGTTTACTATGTGGTAGTTTAAGTATCATTTGTCACTGAAAGAAGACAAAAATAGGAAAAAACATTAAGTTCAGTCAGAACATCATCGCAGGAAATACAGGCAGGAAATGAGGATTCACAATAACCACTAGTGAAAAGCTTCGTATTTTCAGTCATCTGTTCTTTATCTGGGGAGCTAGTTTGAAGCAACACTTTTTTGCTCGCTTTTGGCAGAGGAGCAGGCATTGCAGTATACTTGTATTTCAGTGCATGAAAAGATGGAGTGTGAAAAATGTCTAAAATACCCATGTCAGCTGTACTGATGCCAGTGATCCTTAAGGAGAACGCGTGTTGCTTGGGATACTCTGTCCCGAACAGTATTTGCAACATGTATAAATGCAGAATCACAATTAGAGGGTTGTTCTAAATTATAATCTGGATTTTCCAAAAATAAACCCTACCCTAACCTCTCCCATGCTGGCTTCGCTCGCAGGCCTCTCCTTGGCAGCGGTTTCCTTGACTTCACTTAACTCTGGCTGCCTCTGAGGTTGGTTCCAGATTCTTTTCAATCCAATCAAGAAAATTTGAAATAAGAGAACAGTGTTAGAGTACAGTTTGCTAACGGCGGGTTGGTGGTTTTTTTGCTAACTTTTCAGAAAAACAGAAAATTTAATAGGAAAAGGCTATAAAAAAAGAATAAGGAATAAAAAATACATTACTGGGAAACAGCCCTTTTCCCGATGCTGCTCTGAGGTCACACACATCCATGTTTTTGCACTAAAAGCCCTTAAAACCACTGACTGTTCCATCTTTTCAGATTTGGATTTGTCATCAGGTGTTTGCAGATTACACGGAGCACACGCCTTCTAAACAGCCTCTTTTGGTTTATACACATTAATTGCTCCTCCTGCTGTCAGCCAGAGGGAGATGTATCACCGGTAGGATAGTATATAAAGCTAAGTGCTGTCTTGCTAGGGAGTGTAGAATAGTATTCTGATTTTTATAGCACCTTTTCCCTGCGGCCCACAAGGCACTTTACAAGTAAGATTGAATTAAGCTTGTCAGCACTCTGTATGGGCAGTAAATATTTCTTTCTCCGTGTTGGAGAAGGGAAACTGAGGCATTAATATTAAGTCCCCAGCAAAGCGTTTAGCTGCATGCTTTCAAGCCCTTTAAACTTCTCACATGATTTAATTAAGCACATACTCAAGTGTTTTGCTGGAATACTGCCTAAGAAAGATGCTACAGCCGAGCTGCCAATTTAGTCTGCAGCTGGGAAAACACCACGGGTTCCCCATCACTCACGCTTTAACAACAACTTTTTTGCCCTAAAAATAAGATCACATCTTTCAAGTCTCACCTGCGTGGTGCGATGTCGCCGGAGCCCGGATGAGTCCTGGGAGGTGATGTCCCCAGCAGCAAACCTGGTCTGCAGGGCTGGCGTGGGGCACCCGCCTCTGCGACGCCGCTGCCCGTCAGCGCGCTGCAACGGAGAAATGCGGTTTACTGTTGGGTGCTTGAAGTGCCAGGCTGCGCTGTTTTGATTAAGCGCATCGATGCGAAATTCTTCGGCACTTCAGCATACAGTGGTATTTCTGGTCTGTGAACATTTTTGATGATGCGTGTTCCTGCCTCTGGTTAAACCCCCGTGCGGCAGGGCTCTGAACGCGGCTCAGCTCTCTTTAGATCTAATCACAGCCCTGCCCTGACTTCCTACCGCAGCTCAGGGGCAGCCACCGTGTCTCAGACCTGCTCTTTGGTGTCTCTCCTCCATCCTGTTTTTCCCAGGTCTGCCTGGCAGACCTCTGATCACACGGATGTGTCTTTCCATCTCCAGTTTGGCTGTTGAAGGTTCAAACATGATCTTAGGTTTTAGTTAGGGCTGGTACTCTGTGGGAGGGCTCATGGCAGCTCTCTGAGGAGCAACATACCTGCTCCATACCTAACCAATTCTGGGCTGAAATCATTACAAAACTGGCAGCAAACCACCATCCAAGTACCATGTATGTTCTGTTTGCTCTCGCTTTCCTAAGGGCTATATTTCCTAATGGCTATGTGCAGGCAGCCTGGTGGGACCGTGGAGATGCTGCTGTTTACAGCTGTGTGTTAGTGCAGACTGGAATCAGCTCTGGTTTTTTGTTACTACGCTGGGCTATGAACAGCAGAGACTCAGGCATGGAAACACTTACATGGGAAAGAGGAAGCTGCTGATCTGTTTAGGTCAGTCTGAACACGAGTGGGAGTCCCAAGGCCCTCAGATTAGGGGACACAGTGACCACTGGTGTCACCACCCCTGTGGCTCAATCCACCTGTCAGTGTCCAGGAGGTTCTCATTAGACACTGGATGTCAGACCCTCCTCCAGATGTGCCCTTGAAATAACCGTATTGTTGCAGCTCTGGACGCACGCGCCCCGGCAGCCTCTCAGCACGGCAGGCTGCAGCCCCCGAGGTACCCAGCTGTGCCAGGGCAGGCAGCGAGGACAGGGCCACCCTCCCTGCACCCCTGGGCTGTGCACGCTGGCCCAGGCACCCAGCACCCCAACAGCACCCCAGCCAGCCCCAGGGGACGGGGGACTCTTTCTGGAGAGCCCAGAAGGGGTGGCTTTTCACACCGGTCTTCTGGAGGCAGCCAGCATCAGCTTCCAGCATGACATTGCTCTTGTCCTAGAAATACCTAGAAGCCCCTGCCCAAGCCAGGCATTAATTCTGCTGTCTCAGCCCCAGAGAAGCGCCTGTCTGGGAGGCATCTCCCAAAGGACCATGACTCCCCCAGTAGACCACAGACAGCATTTTTCATGCAAGATGTGGTGAGGCTACAGCAAAAGACATGTGAGCAACTCCCGGGGTTCCCAAATGAATACTGAGCTCGAGGAACAGGGACCAAATCCTAAAGTGATCCCAGCAGAGGAATACGTGAGCATGTGTTTCTGAGGTAAGGGAGCCTATCCCTAGGTGAAAGCTGCAGGTCCCCTCCAGCAGTTCAATGCTGTCATTCTCTTCCTCATCACGCCAATGACAGTACTGTGCTAACAGCCAAATAAAGTGAACTTGTTTCTGTCCCTTATTGCACATGACTTCCTGCAATTTAGTGTTTGCCAAGTGAGGCGCAATGTAAAAAAATAAGTGAAACATAAGAAAGGAGCAATCTAAAGCACTTCTGAGGTCAAGTGCTTTGAAAAAACAGGGCTCTTCAGGGATTCTAAATCTGTTTTTAATGCATATCCTCATACCGATGACCCTACAGAAGCAAGCCTGACACTGAAACAACCCTTTTAAATTAATATATAGATAATACATCATTACTAATATTATATATACTCTAATTAAAGAGATAAGGAACATATAATTTCTGTTAGTTGTGAATGACACTTCTTGTCAGTTAATTGCTCTAGGTGGGCCTCCTTTAGAAACAAGTGGAGCTGAAAAGGCTGCCAACACCCAGCTGAAGTTAGCTGAAAGCCTGGATGCCGGCGCTCAGCCTTGCACTGGCCACTAATTTCTCCCTCCAGAGGTGCATGCAAACCTCCACCGACCTGAGAAAACTATTACTAATCCCAAATGTTAATATCATAAAGTAAACCTCCAAAATTCACAGCATTGATTCTCAATGAAAAAGAATTACAGCTGATAGAATTTGGCATGTCTTATGTGCCTTCTGATTCCAAAGTTTTTAGGGATTACCATTATGACATTTTTTCCTGATTGTCAAAGTAAACATGACAGCTCAAAGCATCCTCCCAAGTGAAAGTTACAGTTCTCACTTGTGTGCTTCTAGCCAGTGAGGCTTTAGGGAAAGGCTAGTTTTTGTGAGACTTCTGATAAAGGTGGGAGCAGGCACTCACATAAATCTGAATGCAAGCTGTTCCGGTGAGCATCCAAAAAGGAATTCCATGGAGCAGGACAGGTCTGGGAACAGAACCTCATAGGATCTCTCTTCAGCCTGACTTGTACTTTATGGTCTTTAAAAACCCAATAAATAAAATATATGCTCATCATTACAGATGTAAACTCATTGCAAAAGGTTCCATGTCTGAATCGGAGTTTGGATCATACCAGCTGCACAGAGAGAAGCCTGCTAAAATATCTCATCCACATCCAAGCGCTTTTCTGGGCTTGGTGACGGAGCTGGGGCTGTGGTTAGAGCCCATCCCTTACACCTTCCGCTTGTGACTCACCGCCTGTTCCGGCCGTTCAGGCAGGGATGCTGCCCTGGCTGTGCTCCTGGCCCAGCAGAGCCATCTCCTCCACGCAGCCCTTTGCCTTCCCGGCAGGAGCGGGCGGCGGGCTGGGAAGCGGGACTGGCAGATGGACCTGCTCCTGGGACAGGGGGACAGCTTCAGCCTCCCGGGCAGCTGCTGGGCTGTCATCGCCCTTCGCATCCCCAAGCCTTTCCTGCTTGGACGCTGCTGTTTGCAGCCACATCGCCGCCTCCCAGGCAGGGGGCCTGGATCCCACCCGCTCCCAGCACCCCGCAGCGTGCTTATTTCCTTTCCTGAGAAAGGGCTTTAAGCGTAGTCACCCCCAGCCCGGCTGCGAGGGGGTGGCAGGGGCAGGCAGGATCCCGGCTTTTCCGCGTGCGGAGAGCCCGATCCACATCCAGCAAAGCCCACGGGAGCTCCTCCCGGCGCACAGAGACCCAGGCTCCTTCCGCAGTCGTTCTGCACATCTCCAGCACAAAGCAGGCCCCGAGGCGTCTCACTTCTCCTCAGTACTCTGAATATTTGTGCTTCGCCCCTGCTGCCTTTGCTGTTTATACCTCCGTCGTTATCTGCACCTTCTCATCTGCGTGTTCCTATTCAAAATAAATATGCAAAGTCTCCCTGCGCCTTTGCGGAGCACGCAGGGCGAGGTCTGCACAAAAAGGAAAGACGATGGCTTTTCCTTCTTGTATAAGGGAACACTTTCAGCCACATTTTTTCCTTTGGGCTTTCATCCAGAATATTTCCTAAGCAGATTTCTTATCTTGTTTACTCACTTTGGGGCTCCAGTGATCTAGACAAGTTGGGTAACTGGAGAAATCAGTCCTGCTGGTAACTCCACACTGCCTTACCACAGCATGTAATCCTCCAAGGGCAAGGGGATGGATCAACAAAACCCGTTTGTACATCAGAAAGCCCAAGCGTGGCTTTTGGGGTTCCCAAGGAGCCCCCCAGGTTGTGATACCCCAGGGATGAACCATGGGTTTGGGGTGGTGACTCCATATACTTTTCAGCATGACGCTAACTGCCACGTGCATTTTGGGGGAGGGGGGGCATGCTTTTCTGCAAAAGTCCAGGTACTTTTACTTTATATATCCACTCCCTAACAGAAGCACCCAGACCCCGTGGTGCGGGTAGGTCTGGGAAGGGTTCCACCAGCACCTCGAGCCCTGGCCAGCCACGTGCGCCCCGTGGTGCGTGCCCTCTCCCGGCACGGCTGGGCTCTGCTGGGTGTTCGCCCTTTCCAGGCTGCTGAGCTCAGCCGGTATTTTCCAACGTGAACCACAATGGCTCATTTTCTATTTTCGGTGACTGCTAAGAATATGACAAGTTTTCTCTTATTCCTGTGAATTCAACCACCACACAGCCTTTCACTACCATAAAGAGTAAAGAAATGTCTAATCCAGGATTTAAATTAGATCCGGGAAACCTCTACTCTCTTTTCCTGTATAAAAGAGGTTTTTAAAATAAAAGGCAATTTGGATGTGGCTTGAGAGTCCCAAACTGCAGCCTTAGGTCTGTCATTACAAGTGTCAAATATCACGGAGGTTTGCTTAAAAGGGAGTTACTGAAGCTACTTGTATTTTCATAATATACTTACACATTTTATAAGGAGTCAGAGATCAAAGTGAAGGCAAACGAAGACCTACATGGAGCCAGGGTTTGTCCCAATGGGCCAAAGTGGAGGGGTTGCGGCGAGGCAGGAGAGGGGTCCGGAGCTCTGCCCCGGCCTGCCTGGGCTGCTGCCCGAGGGCACAGCAAAGGACTGAGAAGAGAAGATGAGGGCTCCGGGCTTGGTAACACAAGTGGAAGGTTTTGCCATTCATTGAGGCTCATCCTCGCTCATCTGGTTTGAGCCCTTCACTTTACATAATTCGGAGAGCCTTCCCTCAGCAGATTTTGATCTGTACACTTTGCAATAAGGCTGGAAAGCGCGATGCCTACTGGGGCAGTCCAGAAACACCATCTCCCAGTCTCAAGGCTTGAGGTTCTGGTCTTTTTCCCTCCTCTCCCCTGACACCCTGGGACGTTTCCTAGCATGTGGCACACTGGGATGGCATTGCTGTTCATCTTGGGTTAGCACACTTAAGAATGCACTGAGCTGCTGAGGTGGCTATACTCTGTGATTCCAGCACAGGATTCTCCCAAAATCCATGAGGACAATGTCTCCAGAAGGCTGAAGGACAGGAGAACTGAGCAGGCAACCTGAGACAAGTCAAAGGTCCTCAATAACCACCAGTGACACCTCGCTCCTACCTGTTAGGGGCAGGACCGCTCCCAGGGGCTGAGCCCACATCCTCCTCTGGGGCTGCAGGGCAGGCGGACAAGGTGGAAAGGAGATGGGGTAGCATCAAGACCATCGTGGCTGCTGAGGAAATGGAAGAGCACGAAGACACCCCACAGCAGGAACAGCCCTGGATATGCCAGAGTTGGAGGGAATAAAAGGTGCTCGGGGTAAGCCCGTGGATTTACGTAGAGAATGCAGCAGCAAACCTACAGCTCCTTCCAGTCAGTGTTAAAAACGCAGAGCTAGGAGCAGTGCGGTTGCGGTAATGGAAGGTCCGCAGTAGGATGCTTATGTGTAAGTATGCCATTAAAGAGGTCTTCATATCTGTACTGCCCACGTGTAATCAGAGATTAAGTCCATTCAGGGGAAAAAGGTTAAGAAACTGCAACAGGTGACACGGAAGAGGTCAGAGCTTGCTTGGCAGTACTTGGAAAAAGGTTTGGCGTTAGCACATAGCAGTGGTGAGCAGGAGCAGGTGCGCGTCGAGCACATAGCGAGTGCTCCCTCCACAACGCTGTCACACCGGCACTCGGAGAAAAGACAGACTTGGTTTTTCCTCCCAACTTTAGTAAGAGAAAGATTGTGACAACAGCCCAGTGACTGCAGCTGCAGCCAGCCTGGGAAAGGAAGCACAGGCACCGAGAGCCCACCCTTACTGCTTCACCGGGAGCCGTTCAGAATAAGGACTAACACAGGACCCAGGCACAGCACGGTCCGGGCAGGCAGAACTAACCTCAGCGGCTGCATGAAGTGAAAACCATTTTCAGGCACAGCCCTATTTGGTGTCCGGTCTTGTCCGTCTGGGTAGGAGACAGCTATGGGGCAACAGGGCAGTTCTGCTGGCCGCTACTGCTGCATCTTCCTTCAAGATTTAATTTCTCTGTCGGTTACATGCAAACATTTTTCTCAGGGGAAAAATAAAAGGTGGTCAGTGAGCTGAGGAACCTTCAAGACTTCTCTTTCCCACTACGCTGCCAAGCTCCTTCACAGTTCACTGGGCAAAAAAAAAAATCCGCTTAACTTAAATAGATGCTGCCCTACTCTGGCTTGGAAAACCGGGGGCTTCTCCAGACTAACACTTGCTAAACCTGAGCCTGAAACAGTACTGCAGCGTGTTCCGGCTGCTTTCATGTTCCTGCAAATGGTTTCATATTTTGCCAATGCAGTAAATCAGAAAACCTTACTACTGTGCATGTTCCTCTGAACTAGTGCTCACCTCACAGCAGCACTTACTCTCATTCTTAGGCCTTTGCAAACCAATGATTTGCTTTTAACATTTTTCCAATACGCTCTTGGATATTTTAATTACTTTATTTGATACTAAAACTGTTTGACAAGTGACTGGGAAAGAAGAATTAAGCAACAGTATCCAAAATCTATATTAAAATAGCAAACTCCCTTGTAGTCTCTAAAGTACCTGGAGACAATCTGAAGTTTTTGGAGTCTGCGTAGCAGCGTGTGCTCGTTCCTACATGGAATTTCCATAATTCCTCAATCAATTACCTGGAAAAAGTGGCCATTTTAATCAAAACCCTAAGGGTAGATGAAATCATGAGAAAACACGAGCTTTATTGCAATGGATATTGACTGTAACTCATTAAGATGTTAAGGTATTGACATCCCGTTTGATGAGAAAAATGTCTGATAGCGAGTGTACATAACTGTGTTACAGAGAATGCCGGTATCAACACATCATAATGAGTAACTAATGATGTCTGTGGCCTAACGAGGTGATTAAAGCAGTATCCTTTGATCTATGTCACTGACTTGATTTAATGCCATGCCGAGATTGAATCTCTGTGCGCCACTGGGGAGATTCAGGTAATTTGAGTAATTCACTAGCCTTGTCCCTGCGTCACCGGGGGTATATGCCATGAACACAGTTGCTTCTGTAGCCAAGTCGCCCCGGGCGGCACACGCTGCCAGGGGAGAGGCCACTGCTCCCTGCCTGCCAGCAGACCCTTGCAGGGGTCTCACCGCTGTGGGCAGGGGTCTCGCACAGCCTCCTGCATGGCCACGAGCCTTCCCTTTGCCTCACAGTCCCCGCTGCTTACAGACCAACACCACCGGCAAATTTTGAGAGCCTCTTCTGCCAAAAGAATCATAGAATAAAGTTGGAAGGGACCTTAAAGATCATCTAGTTTCAAACCCCTGCCATGGGCAGGGACACCTCCCACCAAACCAGGTTGCCCAAAGCCCCATCCAGCCTGGCCTTGAACACCTCCAGGGATGGGGCAGCCACTGCTTCTCTGGGCAACCACTGCCAGTGTCTCACCACCCNAGTTGGAAGGGACCTTAAAGATCATCTAGTTTCAAACCCCTGCCATGGGCAGGGACACCTCCCACCAGACCAGGTTGCCCAAAGCCCCATCCAGCCTGGCCTTGAACACCTCCAGGGATGGGGCAGCCACTGCTTCTCTGGGCAACCACTGCCAGTGTCTCACCACCCTCAGAGTAAAGAATTTCTTCCTAATAAACTGTTACCCCTCGTCCTATTGCTGCACTCCCTGATAAAGAGCGCCTCTCCACCTTTTCTGTAGACCCCTTTAGGTACTGCAAGGGGCTGTAAAGTCTCCCCAGAGCCTTCTCTTCTCCAGGCTGAACAACCCCAACTCTCTCAGCCTGTCTCCACAGCAGAGGTGCTCCAGCCCTCTGATCATCTTTGCAGCCTCATCTAGACCCGCTCTAACAGGTCCATGTCCTTCTTATGTTGGGGGGCCCAGAGCTGAATGAAGGACTCCAGGAGCTCATAAGATGCTTTGCTGCCTTTCACTCAACCCCTTTGTGCCGAGCACAGGAGGGGAGAGTCACACTGCACTGAACCACCGGGCTGCATGCCTGGCCGTGCTAAGCATCACATTCAAACCACTGTGCTTGTCTGGCAGGAGATAACCTTAAATGCCAGTTCTCTGGGACAGCAAGAGTGCCAGGAGCCCAAGCCTGCAGGTGACACCAGAGATGTAACAGCTTTGACCATAGGCACGTGAGGCGATATAGGCTGGCCACTGGCTACCAGCTTATATCCAGCTTCCACTTTCAAATGTCCAAAAACCTTTTCACCCTTATCAGGGAAGGGCTCGTTAACCCTTTCACACACGTCCCAGCAGCACTGCCTACCTGTGCAGGCAGACCTTGGCTAAGCAGTGCTGCTCTGGGGACACAGTTGCTCAGTTTTGGGTTGTGTTTTGTTCAAGATACAAGACCAAAAGAGCGGCCACCCTCCGTCAGACCGAAGGTCCGCCTGCGTGCCCAGCAGCGACAGCGGTGGGTGCCCAGGGCAGAGCACGCAGCGCGGGCACACAGCGGCAGCACTCCTCGCTACTCCCGCCAGCTGTTTTCAGCTGGTATCCTGAGCTGCGTGTGGTTTATATATTAGCAGCCACTGTGGATTTCACTCGCCTGAAATGTTTATATTTTGCATTGGAGTAGCTCTTACTAATGAAGTTGATAACGAGGATTAATTTTCCCTCCCAATCATCGTTAACCTTAAGTGAAAATTAGTACCAAAAGCATAACTGAGAATCAAATTCTGGGCACCTCCCTTGGGCAGGAAATTATTTTGCTTGATGAATAGGCTGTTTTTTTATAAAGGGCTTTTTCCTGTACATAACTCGAC
>VUYV01000008.1:9893063-9914472 GCA_008711295.1 Anarhynchus alexandrinus | reverse complement strand
GGGGGGCGGTGCCGGGCCCCCTCCCCTCTCCCCGGCTTGCCCGCAGCGGGGCCACCACCGTTCTGCCGCGGTCCCTGAGCCTGAATGCGGCTGCAGCTCCCGGGGGTCTTGGCTGCGCCCCGCGGACCCCGACCCGTCCCCGCTTGTGGGCCCTGGCTGGAGAGCGAGCGACGCGGCGGTGGCCCACGGGTGGCCCAAGCCCTCGAGCGCTCTCCGAGCCGGGCCGGCCCCCGCGCTGTCCCGTGTCCAGCCGCCCCTCGGCCATCCCCTGCCAGTCCCGCGGGTACCTGGGGGGCCGGCGAAGGCCTTTCCGTGAGCAAGGGTTCCAAATTCAAGTTCGCTTTTCTCCCAAGGCTTACGCCCGCTACTTGCGCTACCCGTGCGAATGGCGAAGGAAAACAAAAAACTCAGCAAAGTCTCTCACAAATGCCAGTGCTTTTAAACATTAAACGACTTTTAAATTCTTTGGATGTGCGGGTCTTACCCACAAAGCAACCTTTCTAGAAAAAGACAAATAAATTAAAGGAAAAACACACTAATAATGCCTTTCTGCTTTCTAAGTGACAAAAGTACTACCTTGAAACACTCATTTTGGCATGTACAAGTTGGGGGGAAGGGAGGCCCGGGGGGGGATAACCTGGCAGTGTTTGTAACACGGGTGGAAGTGCATGCCAAGACAAGGCTGAAGATACACCCTGCAGTCAAGAGAAGCACTCTCCTTCAGTTCATCTCGGCATCAAGAATGAAAAGATTGTAACATAAAGCTTTGGCCATTTTTGAATCTACTATATACAATTTTTTTTTTTTTTAAACTACATAGTCATAAATTAAAGCAGTGATTAAATAAGCGTATACAAAATGTAATTAAATTAAAAATCACAGCACATTGTAGAGAAAAAATAGGAACCATTTATCACAGCAGAGAATATTTTTTTTTTTTACCCTGTGAAAAGAACATCGACTAGCAAACACAAAGCATCCTAGTTGAAACAAAAGAAATCAAAGCCATGTTTCCCTTTCTTGCATTCATTGCAAACGGCGATCTTTACCCACTTCGAAACATTCCCAGGAATAAGATCTTCCTTGAGTATAACAGAGAAGTTCTGCCAAAAAAAAGGAAAAAAGAAGAAACCCAAACCCAAACCAAACGATATAAAAGGAATATACAAACAAAACAACCCCTACAAAATAAATAAGAATTATAAAGCTTTTTTTAAGTAACCTTAACAATTATCAAACTAGTAAGTTCTGCCTTATCACATAGACTCTCTATACAACATAACCCTAAAGATTTATTACTATGAGGTATTTGGAGGAATTGGTAAAAGCGATGCACGGCCTGTCTGGGCTGAGGGACTCAAGCTGCTTTGGGGGAAAGAAGAGGGAACCTTTGGTTTGTCAGCAAGAAAGTGGAAAAAAACGTTTTCCTTTGGTATCAAAGAAAGTTTCATTGCATGGTTGCACGGCAAAAAGCACCACGGTGAAGAATTATTCCTTTTTTCATTAGTGGCCTTTCTAACAGGCTGAGGTATTCAAAGAGTATAAGGTGAGAGATAAAGAGGTCAACAGCGGTTTAACACTTTGGTTCAAGCAAGGCACTCGTCCTATGAGTTTACAAAGTTTGCAACATGTTTGCCTAGAGCTTTATTATTATTATTTATTATTATCCTTATCATCGTCAGTAGTAGCAGTTGTAGCGAGAGAAGTATTCGTAAGGTTATTAGCGTTACCATTAAGAATGAAGACACGGTTACACACTGAGTGAAGGTGAGGAAGGGGGGTCGGGGGGACGGGGGTAAGAAGGAGGATGAGTTCCCTTTCCAGACCGAGGCCGTGCATGAAAAATCTTTGGTATTCTTTGGTATCATCAATGTGATTAAAATCACCAATGGAAATCGAGTGAGGTAGCGTCTTTGGTTCACACTATAAATAGTAGATTTTTTCACCCTTTTTTTTTTTTTTTTTTTTTTTTTTTTTTTTTTTTTAACACGTGGAAGTAGCTATTCCTTACCTTTTGCTTCTTTGTCTTTAGCAAATAGTTACCAAATGTATTGTAAAGCTAACCACACCACAATAATAAACCAGGAGGCTAAGCAAAGTCTCAAAATTAGCCCCTGGGCCTTTGAATGCACCCAAACGCAGCGAGATAGAAAAGGGTAAGTGCTTTCTCTTTGTTTGCTAAATGCATAGTTTTCATCCTTATGTACAAAGGAGGAGGAAGAGGAGGAGGATAGGAGGAAGAGTAGTAGAAAGAAGGACCGTTTTTTCGGGGTAAAAATGTCTTGTTTACAACTCAGGTGAGGAGAGGTGTCCTAAGACTCTTTGGTATAAGCTCAGCGGTGTTTCCGAGCCCCCCCGGGCAGCGCCCGCCACCACCGCGGCCGTATCCTGAAATCCCCCTCAGGAGAGGACCGGTGCCCGTGGGCAGCCCTGGGGCACCGGGGCGCCCCCGGACGCTCGGGCTGCTTGGGAATTTGCTCCTGGCATCGGCTGGAGCGGGAGCAAATTCTCAGGCGGAAGCCCCGTTGGCGGCTGGCTGCGGCCGGGTTTGCTCTACCTGAGTAAGGAGAGGAGGCTGAGGCCCCGGAAAAGCAACGCAGGGGCTGACGTAGTGGTACGGGTCGGTCTGAAGTGGTTTGTTTGGTTTGGTGGTTTTTTTTTTTTAAATTTTTTCTTTTTTTTTTTTTTTTTCTTTCCTGGAAAGCTAATAATGCCATTTACAATGGGGATGGATGGGGACAGTTCACCTCTTGGCCAGCCTCCCCTCGTGGGTCACTGCGGTCAGGTTTGGATGCAGCCTATGAGCCGAACGCGCCTTCCTAACGCCCCCACGCCCGCGAGTCACCTCGCACCGGAGCCCCATCTCCCGATGCTCCCAAATTATTTCAGGTTCTGCTCCCTCTCCTAACCCTTCCTGGCAGATTTTTTGAGGTCCTTTTCTTGAATTTGAAACTAATTCCCATTTTGTCAGGAATGAAGTGAACCGAAAGACTAACACGAATCCGACAGAGACAGGCTTTCCTGTGGGATGTTAAGCGCAGCATTGGAAAGAAGCTCCCCTTTAAGGATGCCCCGCTAAGGGGTGGGGACGATGCGCGCCAGGGAGCACCGGGTAACCCGTCCCTGCTTCAGTTGGCGCGGCCCGGCGGTCTGCTCGGAGGTAAAACAGCTTTACAGGTAGAATGAGCAGTTCCATCGTTATTTGCTTCATGTTTTGAAAGGAATTAAAGAAAAGTGTGTTCTTTGCCTATTCAGAGGATGAGGCGCATATTGCTTATGGGAAGAGTGGTTTTGTTCCTAATGGCTTATAAAAAAAAAAAAAAAAACAACCCAAAAGGTTTATATCTATACTTAAACAGACATGTAAAAAACCCAAAATACTTAAAATCTGTAACTTGTGCATCAGTTTTAGTGTGTGTGGACATATGTGTGCGCATGTATACATACACACACCCCATAAAAATGTGTGTGCGTGTACATATACGCAGACCTATTCAGGGGCTTGCGTGTGTGTGTATCAGAGATCCTGAAATTGCATATTGGGTGCAAATTTAATGCTGGTATGAAAGTTCTCTTTGGTTTCAGCAAGTAGTCTCTAAAGACAATACAATGGAAATACTAAAAAATGCGGCAATGTACTTTGAATTTCCCTGCATTTTTAAATTCTCAAGTTTTAAATAAATAAGGCTTTCTTTTCTAAACTATAGGTACGTTACAAAGCAGTGTTTTGCTGGAAAAAAACTAAAACATTAGTTATCGCTGTCCTTTATTAACCTTACACTAATGAGACTGCATTCATCAGATACTTTATATGTGAGCTTATTAATGTTTCCGTGTCAATTATGTCTCTGTGGGGATGGAACACTTTAAAAGAAAGCTCGCTAAAATTGAAGGTAAGCTAGAGACTCGAAAAACTCACAGATTAGATTACGTTTTCACAGACAATTGCTTTGTCAGTCTTTAAGTGGGTTTAACATACGGAAATGTGGAGAAATATTCAGTGCCAAAAACCTTGGGTTTATTCCACTTTATTTTAATAAAGAGAGAGTTCAGCTGTAATCTAAACACTTACTGGAAATTAACTGTATACCCTGAACCTTGACTAGACCCTGTCCTCTTGGGAAATAACTGGTGCTACAAAGTTGCTTAACTTGGGTGTTGCTAGGATTTTGAGTGGGCTTCATCCCCAAAACCAGTATCTGCTATTGTTGACGGTGGTTGGATTCTAGTTTACCTTGAATTTTCCTTTCTCTTTTTTTTTTTTCTTTTTTAAAAAAAAAGGTGTGAGTAAGATTGCCTATTTCTAATCCTTGCATTGGGCCTATACCTGCATATTTGGTTACTTTGGAATTTAATATACCTAGCAGAATTACTACGGTAATTTGAAACACCGGTTAGAAATCTAACAGGCACATGTACGGTTTTTAAAGTCTATTTTCCCCTTACGCTAAAATTTAATATGCAGATGTTGCACGCTTTTCTTTTTAATTTTATTGGAGTAGGAACGGGATGATTTCTCTTCTACGGGTCTGTTAGCAACAGAGCGTTTAAAGCTTTTCAGCCACGAACTTTAAACTATTTCATGCATTATCCTGATTAATAGATGAGCAAGAAAGAATGCAGAGGACAAAAGCTCAGCCTGCTACACACAGATACGACGCCACAAAACATCAGGCTGTATCGGTGTCATGGGAATTTTGCTATTGACTTCGGAGGCACCGCGATTCGGCCTGCCAAAAGCACTACCGGCGCTCCTGTTGGAGCTCTTCCCACCGACATTAACTGATGTTGTACCACTGTTTTCAATAGGGAAAGACCGCGAGCCTTCAAAGCTATTGCTATTCCTTTGCCTAGTAAAGTCAATAGGTAAAAAAAAGCTCACTAATGTCAATGAGTATTGATCAGACGCTGAGCCCTGTGGTTTTACATTTCGCCGTTCTTTTCATTTTTGCATACAAAATGCCTCAGGTCTCCTGTTCGCAGGCTAGATGGCAGAGCTGAGCTACGTTTATATACAGCGCACGGTTTGCAAAGAGCGCTTTTCAACGGACTTCCAGCAATATCAGCCTGGGAGAGCGTAATAAGGGGATGCACGCGTGATAGTTACCGCACCATCGGACACATGGCTGTAACAGCCCCTTTTTTTTGCTCCCGTTGAAGTCAGCGACAGAAAGGCTGACTGACTTCAACGGAAGCAGCATCCCATTATCAGTGCCTCTGCTCCGACAGGGGCTGCGATCTCCTCGGATGACATTCTTTCTTGCCAATCATGGAAAGAAACAATAATGTGGTTTTACTAATTGCAAATAACAGTCTTGATTACAAGTTTTATGTGTTATACAGTTAGATTAGTTTATACCTATAACTCTACATAGTATTTTGTGTAAAAATAGCTTTGGAATATTAAAATCATTGCAATAAAATACCTGCAATATAATTATTAAATGTGTTCTTTGGTAGCTAGTCGATTTTTTTTTTATGGATGGAATAGTTTTCCTTTTTTTAAATCTGAACATTCCTTAACAAACAAAGAGAATGCACTGGTTTAGGTACCATTCAAAATTTCTTTGCCTAGTTTGAACTTGATTCCAGGCGTTGCACCGGTTAAGTTCAAACCATGAAACAGCAAAAATCACACTACCGTTCAAATGAATTCAGACGACTCCACGCTTTGTCGGTCGTGCCGTGGCACAACCCTCTCTGAAGACCAGCCCTGACTAAGTCCCTAACCACCGGCGTGTACGCAGTACGGACACACTATACACCTTCGTGGCAATCGCTGTGGAAATGAAGAGCCGTATCTGAAGAGATGTCCGTTCAATGACAAGAAACCACTATGCTCCAAACCACTAAACAGCCAAGTACGGTGAAGATGATCATGGGCGAAGGTGTAAGACCAGTGGTCTGTTTCTCTTCTCTTTGCATTCCGTTTCATCCCCTCCATTTCGCTTTCTTCTTCCCCTCTATTTTTTTGCAAGTCGTCGTCCTACTAAAGTGTGTGTCTTAGAACAAAGTCATAATGCAGGTGAAATAAGTCTTTGGTTTCTTTGGACTTATAAATAACATTTTTTTCAAATAGTTCTAAGTATAAACCTGCTATCTTGAGGTCCTGGTCTGTCTTTATTTATTTATTTATTTATTTTTAAAGCTTTTCCACCGAGGTTTAGTTCGTGGTTATTCCTTCATGCTTTGGTACAAGTGCTTGATGAAGAAGATGAGTTGCCTGAATTGGAGCTGCCCTCGTCTTGCCACTTATCCAGACTCCTCCTCCGTGCATTCATGAAAAAGTTGCTGACGGTGCTCAGCTCCAACCCGAGCTGCTGGGAAATGGTGATTTGTAATTCTTTGGACGGACGCTTATTTTCCTTGAATATTGCATGTAGAGTTCGACGCTGGACATCCGTGAAGACCAACCGAGGCTTTTTGGGTGTATTCCCTCTATCCTTCCCGTGCTCTTGTTCTTTCCTCTTGCACGCTGCAAGAAAGGGGAGGACGGTTAGAGAGGGCTGGCAGAGGAGCGCGCGGCCACGCAGCACAGGACAAACGAGGGAAAAAGGACCGTTCATGTCAGCCTCCAAATCTGGAGAGCATGTGTGACATTTGATTTTCTAACTTATTATAAACTACAAACAATATAAGGAATAGATGTTAGAAAACACCTTTGTCATTCTCTGTTAAAACTCAGCAAATGCTATTATTGAGACCCTACATTTTGATAACACCCATTAGTGCTGGGAATTTAACTATGTAATAGCCCTACAAGGTAGAGTGGAAATTCACTGAGGTCTAAAGTCAACCTTACCCACCATTTTTACCTTCATTATTTCTTGTCAATCCATTTCTGCAGCTTTTCATTGGCTGCGAAATAAGGAACTGGGAGAAACGAGGATGCTACTACAGCCTTACAGGCCAGATGATTATGTATTCTGAACAAAATAAACCATGTTTTGACATGAAGAACAACGGTATAGTAAATCTTCCTTATAGAATTTCACCTTATTTCATCTATCACCCCTTCTTTCCCTTTCCAAACGTCATTTTGCTCTAGATTGCTAAAGGGAACTCACAATTTGAAATCTGCCTTGCAGATCACCTGCCAGGCGGGATCCGACGGGGCTGGGAGAGCGACTCCCGGATCCCCCCGCCAGCCTTTGACTGTCTGCCAGCTCATCTTGTCAGCATTTCGCTAGGATAAAAGGTTTCCTTGGGAGGACAGATTGCTCAGTCTCACTTTCAAGAGTCTGAAGTTGTCCGTTTCCCCTTTTTTCTCTAACAATGTCCTTTAATGCTGATTTAGAGATGTATTTCTGAGGGTAATACGGATGTTCTCTCTCTGTGTCTAGTCCTGATTGCTGTGGAGATCAGTGCTGATTGTATGAAGAATTTTGAGCAGCACCTCCACCTATTCCACAGTTATTGGAATGAAAACAGCAAATTACTTTACAGAGGTCCTTCCTACATCTTTTATTGCTACCGAGAGCCAGCCTTGGCACGAGGGTTTAATTGCTTGAGGGAGGTATAAAAATAGCCGTCCACCTTTTGTACTCAGAGAAACAGCAACTGCGCAGATCAGACAGCAAGATTCAGGAGATGCAAAGGCACCTTCTGCTGGCCCAGGCAGGCAGGGACCAAGACACCGGCGTCTCAGCCCCCTCCCAGGAAAAGCTTTTGAAGAGCTCCCTAACAACATATATTCCAGCTACACATTCTTTCATAAGCAATGACACATCGATCAAATGGACTGGGATGCCAAACTCATATCTTCTACAGTTATTTTTATCTGAGAAGCTTTGAAGAGTGCTTTGAAGTTACATCCTGACCTCTAAAACACCATGGAGCTTCTGGCCTGAAAAACAGGTTTCCTCATGCAAGCGAGCCCCCACTGAAGTCAAGCGGCCGAATTCACCGCGGGGATCAGTGCCTACTGAAATAATTCTGCATCCCCACTCCACTTAACATTCATAACTCAAGGGTTAAAAATGCTTTTGCAATAATAGTCTGTTACTTACTGACAAATATTAGGAATGAGCAGAAAAGCAGAGAGCAACAGCATCTCAATATTTATACACCTCTAACCGTTTGACGATCAGCAGTTCCCGTGAAAGCAGCTGCAGAAGCTCGGCTCTGTGATGCCCCCAGCTCTGCCCCTGCTAACGGGCTCATGCAGAAAAGGAGACAAACCAAACTCGGGTAATGCTCGCCGTGCCCACCACTTCATTTCTGCTCACGCTGCTTTACACCTGCCTTTTTCTAAGACTACACAAATCCCAGCTTTCACCTGGATACTCTGTCCAGATCGTCATTTGTCACAAAACCCTAATTACACAACTAGCGTGAGCCGAGTCAGTGCTGTGCGACGCTTCGGCGGGAATCGTCACATCGCAAATGACCGTCACAGACAGATGCGAAGCTAGTTCAATTAGTGCTGTAAACCTCTGGGCTTTCAATCACAAACTAGTACCTGAGTTCACTGAAATCATAGAGAATAACAAAAACCCAACCATCTGTTGTGAAACTAACTTCCTTAACACGTCGTCTTCCTGAGTTTGTGCTCATCTCCTGAAATGTAATATTCCTGAATAATTATTTCCTTAGAAAGTGTCACAAGAGTTACAACATATCTCGTTCTTCAACTTCAGTTGTATCAGAGACCGCATAATTACTGCTAGTAACGTCACAGAGGTGAGTAAAAAGTGCTCATTGCTGGGGAGAAAAAATAAATCTTATCCAGTCTGTGATACAAATAAGCCAATTTTAGTATTTTGCAAATAAAACTTCATTTCAGTCAAGCCCATCAGAAAGCAAGTGTTGAGGTTCCCGTGTGTTCCCTGGAGAGCCACCCCTTCCTCCTGCAGGCCAGTGTGGACTTCATTTTTTAACAAACTATCACGCAGGATTGCTGGTTTCCTACGGCAGGCTTGGTCCGTGCCCCATGGGAACCGGCTCTGGTTCAGCCTATGAAATACGACAGTTCTTGGCCTCACATCCAAATTGGAGTTCTTCTACTTTGAATCGAGGACTAACGATGCATTGGCTCAGAGAGAGTGAGATATTGACACATTTGCAATTTGGGACCTTATCTGAGACATGAAGACCCACGCGCAACAGCTTCAGTCCTCGTTGGCCACCACACAGCCCCAAGAGGTGACACCGGGGCAGGCACGGTCCCTAGCAGGGCAGCCCAGCCCAGCCCAGCCCAACCCAGCCCAGCCCAGCCCAGTTTGGACTCTGGATCCTGCCGGAACCCGGTGCTTGCCGAGCGGCAGCCTGTCCCTGTCTCTGCCCAGCGTTGCTTGCAGAGCCTTTCTCCGCCTGGGGGAGACTGGGAACACCTTCAAAATCCAGACCATTTTCAGGCAATGGGAAAGTTGTTTCCTTGTCAGCTCTACTCCCATTAGCATTCGTCAGAGGTAGATTGAGGGCAAAAACTTTCCAATACGCTTAATTGTTCAAAGAGCCCTTGGAGCCGGTCCTGCCGGGCCTCGGGCTGTGAGCAGCAAGGGTGGATACCACCTGGCATTGTCTGCCTCGTCCAGACTCAGGAATATTAATAGCACTTAAAAATAAATAATGGTGATAATGAAAAACCGTAATAGGGTTTCCTTACGATCATTTTCCCTGCACTGGAGCCCATCAATTTTAATAATAAATTGTAGCTTCCAGCTTGCCAGAGAACAAATGTACACCACGGGATAAAATCTGCTCTAACGTGAGAGTCTATCCAGCGCAGGCAGAGAGCCCGGCCAGCTCACGCTGACAAACTGGGGCTGTCCAGCCCGGTGACAGCAGCCGGCGCTCAGCCCGGGTCACGCTCAAAGCAGCTCCTCCTGCTTGGGCCAGGTCCTCCTCTGATGCTGGCAAGGGTGTCCGCTGAAGTCAGAGGCTCCAGAAACACCGACCGAAACCCTTTTCTGGAAAAACACCAGAGCCTGGCTTCAAAACTGTCTGCCACACACCTTCACCTGGATTTTATTTTACGTAGCAGAAGATAATAAAAGTAATTTGCGCCGCTGTCCTTCACGTGCCCCTGCCCGTGAGCACTGCGAGCGGACCCTCTCCCACAGCACCGAAGCCGAATTCGGGTGCTTTGCGGGGTGCTGCGCTCCCCGGAGGCACACACCTCTCCCACGGCACCCCTGCGCCCGCGCTGCCCGCGCTCCCACCGCAGACAGCCCTTTGTCTCTGGGCTGCCCCCGCTGAGCCACGCTGCCTGTGGTGCCTTTTGGAAAAGCCTTAGGAAAGTCTAGTTAAGAAAAAAGCCAAGCAGAGGATAAAGAAAGAGTGACTTTGGCTCTGGCAACACACGTGCAGATATGACAATGTAATATTATCAGTGCCAGAAGGAGCCTTATAAATCCACCGCTGAACTCTGGCCTCTCCCAGTCACTTCCATCTTCCTCTGCCCTGAGCAACAGATATTTTTGACACTTGCAATTCTCCCGATACAGCCCATCAATCTATTTTTGTCTCCCTTTGTTCCTTCTAAGTCGCCTGAGGGATTTGGCCGAGTTAACTTGCCGAACCTTGTAAGGTCTGTAGATCTCACGGCGGCCCGGTTTCCCGTACACGGTGGTACAGATCTGGGGTCTCACCGCTGCACCTCCACCGGCTATCGCCGTTCTCCTGCGGCGCCCGGCTGCGTGCAGCACGGCGGGATCAGTCCCGCTCCGCTGGAGGTGCGGGCAGGATTGTGTCCCCCAGAAAAACGCGCTAATTGCATCTTTAGGTTGAGACAGCAAAGAGGGTATTTTGCCCACCTGTGATGTGAACTACGCTGTTCTGTCAGTCTAAAAGTCAAGATTACGGTAAGCTCAGGTGTTAACCCCGGTGCTTGATCTCGTCTTTCATCCCTAGAGGGTGGATTTCTTTTTAAAACCTCAGGAAAAAAAAACCCTGATTACCATAAATCAATTTTCAGGAGCACTTGGGGCATGCACATGTGCCCAGCTGTATCTGGCAAACACAAATTTTCTTTTCTAAAACCAGAAGCAAAGAATGAAACCGGTAACACTCTCAATAAACCTGCTTTCTGCTGGTCTCTTTTGGACACATAGTAGAATACCACCACAAGTTCCGCTGGCTGCTTTTCTGCAAAATCAGCACCGGATCAGGGGAAACGACAACGGAAAATCCTTCTTGGGCAAACCCCGCCCCAAGCCCTGTGTGGCTAGTTGTGAAGGCAGAGGACCACTCTGACTACGAGAGGCATGGCTCAGCTGGTGGCCCACCATGTTGCCATCGCAGACACAGGATGGAAGAGTGGCAGATGCTGAGGAAGAAGAAGGTGGATTTAGGGGGTTTCAGACCTGGCACTGAGAGCGCCGTGCCCTTACACGCACACTGACAGGCTGAGGCAGCAGCCACGTGCTCCAAAGGGTCACACTGCTCACCAGCTGCCACCAGCAGGTCCCATAGCTCCGGGACAGGCACATGCAATGGCCACGACTGGGTTTTTGACTGTACAAAGTGGCTGGAATGGGAGGAAGGACCATTACAGCTCCTCTTGGAAGGGAATTGCACAGTCCCACCAGTGCCTTGGCATGAGTCTTCTCACCCTGTGGAGGAGGAAGCCAAGGCACACATTGGGTCTCCACATACAGGGAACCCTTTTTCCCCGTTGTTTGTACCAAGAACAGGTCCAGACCAGCAACGGGGAGACACACACAGGATAACATCTCCCGCCATGCTGAATTCAGAGCCTGGTTGACATGGAGAGGAGACCGTGTGCTGGCCACCAGCGATGGGATACGGGGCCTTTCACCCTGAGGTGACAGGTCACGTTTCCAGCTCTGGCCTAGGTCACTGCTAACCATAAGCCATTATTACTTGATGGCCATTGAGTGCCCTGTATGAGATGAGGTAGTGGTCTTGGTTCAGCTCCCCATGAGCAGGTTCACACCACGCTAACGTCCATCACATTTGACACATTATTTGACGCCAATTAGTGCCATGGCTGGAAGGTTGAGCTGGACACTACGGACAAAGGGAATCTGTAGGAACCCATTTTGTAGCTGAAATGTTTATTTTGGGGGACAAAGAGGACTGGGGATCTCTCATGACTGTGGGCTCAGCTCTGTCTTGTCTGAGGAGGCACTTTCTGTTTGCTTCACATCAGAAGGTAGACTCAGCACTGAGCTCTGGGGTCTTCACCACCACCCTCACTGGACTGGTTTAGTTTTTAGGACTGTCTCATCTTTACTATTGAAGAGCATTATATTTGCCTCAGGCAGGTAGGAGAAAAAAACAACTGCTTTATGCTTCTCTTTCGGACTCCAGTGCGAGATTCCCAGAAAGCAATGGGGAGTTTATAAGCCAACAGCTTTGTTGCTGTGGGTTCAGAGCGGTCACACTTCCCGTGAGTAGGAAAACCCCAAGAAATGATGCAGCCCAGCTCAAAAAAGTGCTGGCAAAAGCCCTGCATTTCTGCACGTGCCATAGGAGAGACAAGGAGACATATTTTAGACTGACTTGAGAGAGAGTTCTCAAAAGTTTTGTGATGATCATCTTTTCTGCCTCCTCTTGCAAAGCCTAGTCTTTCAGCTATCCAAACCTCAAGTGTACAGGACATGTCTTAGAGACATAAAAAGCCCTTTTAGAATTCTCTCCTTACATGTATCTTTTAATCTCTATTGTGTCGGGTCTATAAAGGCTGAAATCTGCCTCAGCTACAGTCTGAACTGAGCCCACTAAGACTCTGGGAATCTCTTTCTAAAGCATCTGCTTCTAGTTTTGAAACATCACAAAACATCCAGTAACATTTTTAGAGAGTGAAAACTCTTTGGTGGTACAAGCTAGAGAATATCCTGGAGGCTATTCTTCTGAAGGAGGCTCTACCTTTGGGTGGAATCAGCAGCAGGTTTTCCATGGGAGGTTGAAACTGCTTAAGGACTTTGGCCATCAGAGATAGTCCTAATCACGCTGGCTCCAACAGCTCAGTGGAAGCAAGTAGCCAAAAGTTTATGGTAAATTCATGGTGATGATAATATATAATAAAGTGTGATAAGCTCCATCCTTATCATGTGAATAACACCTCTGGAGCATGCAGAGAGACACACGGATGACAGATCTTTCCTAATTATCAAAAACTTCCTATTTGGGGGAATATGAGAACAAGATAAGGTGCCTATAAGACACGTGTTACCCAAGGGCAGACTTCACTACGTGAACTAAAAGCAAGCAAATCTGGCCTGGATGAATAACCGCAGCTGCTGTGTGCCATTCACTCTGATTCGTGGCCGTTTGGTGGTCCCCTGCACTGCCCCATCCTGCCTGTCACTGCCCCATCCTGCCTGTCACTGCCCCGGGGCCTTCAAAGGCACCTGGGAGATGGCATCCTTCCGGAAAGGTGCTGCATCAGACAGAGCCTCTGCATGTCAGGGCAGCTCGTGGCCGTATGCTCCCGCTGTAGCAGCGGACAGCATTGATGCTGCAAAGAGCATTCCCAAAAAGCTTCAACCCACTGTAGGATAAGGCCATTCACGTGTCAGTGGTGAAAGGCTATATGGGTGACACAGTCCATTGGTTGCTCCCCAAAACTTTTCCCTTTCAACTGAAGAGAGTACAGGCTATGCTGAAATGTCTGAACCCACACTAAATTATTTCTTATTACTGCTGGCATCGTTCAGCATTTTGCACTTGTCTCTCTGGCGATTTGTATTCACTCCTATTTCGCGTGCAGGTGCATCCATCTACTCAGGGGGCGTTTGATCTGTATCCTGTTTCTCTGCCATGAAGCCCAGGCAATACTCCTCTTTTGTTGTTTCATAACATGAAAAGAGATAAAAATACGTTGCTATATGGGAAGCTCACCGAATGACATCAGCCTGGCAACATATAGATCCCAGCTGAGCCTGAATGGTAAACATCTCACTCCTGTGCACTGTATTAAAATGAGTGACCTTAATTTGCTGCCACTGGAATAATAAAGTGAATCTGACTAAGGAGCGCTGACTCAACAGTTTGGGATTCTGGGGTTTACACAAACTTACAGCGTTGATGGATCTGTAACCGCTTGAGTGAGCTGACATCACCACTACACAATACGTTGCAAAGTGGATCAATCAGGGGAAAGCACCCGATTTTCCTGCGATATCATTTAAAGTAAATGTTAAATTTCTTTAGCTGGGTCTTTAGTTAACCATATTACTGTGACAAATATTTCTTTGTCTAGCATAAGTAATTAGAATTTAATCACTTTAACTGCATCTTAATTACCCCAAATGAATTGAAAGGACATTTAATAGCAAAGATTAAATTGCCTTAATGAACGATTTTTGCGACTACATCAATATTTTAACCGTGTTAGCCCTTCCCGCCCCCCCNCCGCTCATCTCCCGCGCCGCTCTGTACCGTACTGTACCGCACGGCTCCGTACCGGAGCTCCGGCCGGGGAGCGCCGGCCGCTCCTCTCCGCACCTCTCCGCCCGCTCCGTGCCGCTTCACACCGCCCCGCTCCGCACCGCACCGCCCCCGGGGAGCGGCGCCCGCCCCGCCCCGCCCCTGCCCGTTCCCGCTGCCCCCGCTCCGATTTTTAAGCCCTCGGTCAATTCCGGCAATACCTTCAAAATAGCGAGATGCGCCCCAAATGAAGAAGTACGGCAGTGATGACGTAAAGAAGCTCCTCCGTTTTGGGGGGCACCACGGCAGCAGCGTGGCAGCTGCCGCTGTGGGAGGAGGAAGGGGGGGGACACACCACACGACTGCGGACCTGAGGGAAATCCGCCCACGCTAATTGCACCGCCGGTGCGTAACTTCTTACCGCCAGGTCTGGGGCGCGCGTAGCCGCGTACGCGGCATCGCCGGACCGTAGCAGTGTCTGTCAGCCCCGGGCGGGCCCACCGCAGCAGCTCCCGCACCCCCATCGCTAAGGAAGAGCCCCCCGTGTCACCCGATTTAATGCTTCGGGCCATTTGAAGCAGCAGAATTTCTGCTGGCCCGTCGGAAAGTGCTCGCCCACGCCACCGCCGGCGTTCCACCCTCCGCGGCAGCGTGCCGCGCTGCTTGCGCACCTGCGGAGCAGCAATCCATCGCCTTTTAATTGCCATGTGGGCCGTACAGAAAATGTTACCACCGAGACTTCCTATCGCCCTGAAATGGGGAAAAATCAAAACTACTGTTGAGCTAATAAATTGTTCCTATAAATTACTCTCTCAGCATCATAAAACCGAGTTCCGCTTAAGCCAAACGGCTGGAGCGAGCTGCGCTTCCCAGGAAAGGCAGCCAGCGCGGGCCGCTGCTCGGCCGGTAGATGGTTTATGCAGATAGATTTATCTTTGAGACGCGGATCAACATTTATCGATGTGATCACGGGAAGTACCCGACGCGATGCCGCGCTGGGTCCCCGCTCCGTCCTCCGGGAAAACTCCCCGCGGTGCCCGGAGCCTTCGGGGTAAAGCCACCGGCACTTCGCCAAGAGCTCCTGCGCTTCAGAGTCACCCCGGGTCCCCCTCGAAACGAACCTGTCCCTTGCGTGGAGGTTACGGGGGTCCTTCCGCCACCCGGGGGACAGGGAGAGGCGGCCCGGGGCAGAGCACGGGCTGGGGGTTGGTGCCGGTAGAGGCACCCGCGCACTCCTGCCGCCCACCCCCAAACCGGGTCCCCAGGCCGAGCGGCTCCCGCCGCAGCAGCCCCGCAGCACCACCGAGCACAGGGCCCCGGGGGAGAGGGAGACAGAGCCCGGCCCGCCCCGCGGCATCCCGAATTGCCGGCTGCCGTTATCCATAACCGGTGCGGCGCTGCTCCCCACCGGAGCCGGCAGCCGGTGGGGCAAAACCCTTGCGGCCGGACTCCGGGAGGCCTCGGCCCCGAGACGGGAGGGCTTCGCCTCGGCCAGCCCGGGAGCGGGGCGGGGAGCGGGGCCGTACCGTACCGGGCGCGGGGACCCGGCGGCAGCGGGGCCGGTCCGTACCGGCGGTAGCTGTCCGCGGTGCTGAAGCCGTTCCGGCCCGCGCCGCCCGCCCTCGCCCCTCGGTTCCCGAGGACGGACGGAGACGGGCACCGGCGCAGGGCACCCCGCCAGGATGCACCCCGGCCCGGGGGAGCCGCCGCCGCCGCCCGGTGCGGGCGGAGTGTCCGGGCCGGCGGGGCCGGTTCCCGGCCGCCGGCGGTCAGTAGATGGCGCAGAGCCCCCGGGAACCGAGGGCTACGGGCGGCTCGGTGGGCCCGGCCGGTCGGGGCGGGCAGAGGCGGCGGGCCAGGCCGGCATCGCGCCCGCGGCCCGTCCGTGCGGCCCCCCGGGGCGGCCCCGGCGGTGCCCGCGGTGGGGAGCGGCCCCGTTGNTGCTTCGGGCCATTTGAAGCAGCAGAATTTCTGCTGGCCCGTCGGAAAGTGCTCGCCCACGCCACCGCCGGCGTTCCACCCTCCGCGGCAGCGTGCCGCGCTGCTTGCGCACCTGCGGAGCAGCAATCCATCGCCTTTTAATTGCCATGTGGGCCGTACAGAAAATGTTACCACCGAGACTTCCTATCGCCCTGAAATGGGAAAAAAAATCAAAACTACTGTTGAGCTAATAAATTGTTCCTATAAATTACTCTCTCAGCATCATAAAACCGAGTTCCGCTTAAGCCAAACGGCTGGAGCGAGCTGCGCTTCCCAGGAAAGGCAGCCAGCGCGGGCCGCTGCTCGGCCGGTAGATGGTTTATGCAGATAGATTTATCTTTGAGACGCGGATCAACATTTATCGATGTGATCACGGGAAGTACCCGACGCGATGCCGCGCTGGGTCCCCGCTCCGTCCTCCGGGAAAACTCCCCGCGGTGCCCGGAGCCTTCGGGGTAAAGCCACCGGCACTTCGCCAAAAGCTCCTGCGCTTCAGAGTCACCCCGGGTCCCCCTCGAAACGAACCTGTCCCTTGCGTGGAGGTTACGGGGGTCCTTCCGCCACCCGGGGGACAGGGAGAGGCGGCCCGGGGCAGAGCACGGGCTGGGGGTTGGTGCCGGTAGAGGCACCCGCGCACTCCTGCCGCCCACCCCCAAACCGGGTCCCCAGGCCGAGCGGCTCCCGCCGCAGCAGCCCCGCAGCACCACCGAGCACAGGGCCCCGGGGGAGAGGGAGACAGAGCCCGGCCCGCCCCGCGGCATCCCGAATTGCCGGCTGCCGTTATCCATAACCGGTGCGGCGCTGCTCCCCACCGGAGCCGGCAGCCGGTGGGGCAAAACCCTTGCGGCCGGACTCCGGGAGGCCTCGGCCCCGAGACGGGAGGGTTTCGCCTCGGCCAGCCCGGGAGCGGGGCCTGGAGCGGGGCCGTACCGTACCGGGCGCGGGGACCCGGCGGCAGCGGGGCCGGTCCGTACCGGCGGTAGCTGTCCGCGGTGCTGAAGCCGTTCCGGCCCGCGCCGCCCGCCCTCGCCCCTCGGTTCCCGAGGACGGACGGAGATGGGCACCGGCGCAGGGCACCCCGCCAGGATGCACCCCGGCCCGGGGGAGCCGCCGCCGCCGCCCGGTGCGGGCGGAGTGTCCGGGCCGGCGGGGCCGGTTCCCGGCCGCCGGCGGTCAGTAGATGGCGCAGAGCCCCCGGGAACCGAGGGCTACGGGCGGCTCGGTGGGCCCGGCCGGTCGGGGCGGGCAGAGGCGGCGGGCCAGGCCGGCATCGCGCCCGCGGCCCGTCCGTGCGGCCCCCCGGGGCGGCCCCGGCGGTGCCCGCGGTGGGGAGCGGCCCCGTTGTGAAGCTATTTCATCCAAACGGCAGCGAGGGTGGGAGCGGGGCGCGGCCACGCGGCGGGTAATTAAAACAAACAAACAAACGAACAAACAAGCACGGGCCGAGCCGCGCCACGGGGGCGGGGGCTTGACGGGGACGGGCCCGGCCCGGTGCGGAGGAACGCGGCTCGCCGCCTCCCGGCCCCGCTCCGCCTCCTCCCGCTGGGCAAACATTAACGAAGGGCAAACGCGGCTGTAAATCNCCGCGGTGCGCGGAGCCAGGCCCGCGCCCGTCCCCGCGGCGTCGGGGCGGCCCGCAGGGGCCGGAGGGGCAGCGCCTTTCCCTCGGGGTGCCGGCGGCGAAGCCCCCGGTCGATGCCCTCCGCCTCCCCCATGCAAATGCGTTTATGCAAAGTCCCCGCCGGGTAAATATTAAACGGGCCTTAATGAGGCAACCGGGGCCGGGGCGGCCCCGACCTTCGCCGGCGCACGCTGGGGCGGGCGGCGGGGCGAGGGGGGCAACCGGCGTTCATTAGATTTCATATTTAATGTGGAAAACGCTCTGATTACCGTATCGATTTCTTTACAGTTAATTTGGCGAGAATCTCTCGCCGGCTTCCCAAGGCTTCAGCTTAGCCGGGATTCGCGTTGGGAGGGAGTAAGAAGAAGAGGAGGGGAGAAAAAGGGATGCAACTATGATAAATAACGGTCAGGCGGGAGGCAAACACCGAGCAGCTCTGGAGGGACGGGCCACCCCCCCGCGGCCAAGCCCCACGGTTCCCCCACGGCCCCTGCTCCCCTCGCCCGGCTCCCGCCGCTCCGGGACGGGCTCGGGAATCTCGACCGGGAATCCCGACGGAGGAACCGCCGCGGAAGGGCCCCTCCGGGACGAGCTCGCTCAGAGGCGGCTCCTTCCTGCAGTAGATCCAGAGGGGCCCCTGTGGCCCCTTGTATCCCCCCTCGCCCGTTCCCCAAACGCTTCTTTGCCGCGTTTCTCCCTCGGGCGCTTCCCTCCCGCCCCGGCGGGGCCGGCAGCCGGCCGCCAGCCAGAGCCGCTTCTCACAACAAATGGCTCGAAGCACATTATTTTTTCCCTAAATAAGACGAGTGGGGTTTTTCCTTCTTTATCCGCTCCTATTCACCCCCCTCTCTCCCCCCCGCGCCCCATACGAAAATGACCTGAAATAAATTCACCCTTAAATCCCAGCAGGCTGCAGAAGGGCTGTACATTTTCTCTCAATTGTATTTATTTTTTCGGTATCCCTTCGCTGCCCTTCCAACTGTCAGCCAAGGCGGGGGGAGGGAGGGAGGGAAGAGTAACTAACGGAGAAACGGCCAAATAGATAAATATTCAGTGACAGAGGGGGAGAGAGAGGGGGACAGACAAAGGAAAAGCGAACAGAGAGGAGAAGGAAGATGGGATGAATAAGATGGAGGCTGGAAGAGGTCAGCTTTGCAATTAGCAGTTCTGCTTACATTTCAGGAGACAGCCCAGGAAGTGTCAAGACCTCAATCCTGCTTCCATGTAACTACCAATTTTTCCTCTATTTGTCGGAGCTTCTGTAATCTGGGAGGTAGGAACCCCCCAGGGACGGCTGGAAGGGCCATAAGAGAGAAAGTGCCGGGCAAGAGCGCGAGGCCTAAAACAAGCAGGTTCCATCGCCCTCAGCGCCTCCCGGCCGCTGCCCGCAAGAAACGGGGAAGGGAAGGGAAGGGAAGGGAAAGCAGGCAGGCGGCGAGGGCCCCGCTCCGGGCATTCCTCTAACTGATAATTCTCTAAACGCCCGGGACCGACTTATAATTTGGACGCGAAATTTAATTTGCTGGAGTAATTTATGATATTTTGAATTGATGTTCGTACATCAATATCAATCGGGGCAGATTTTTACCGCTCAGGAGGATCACCGCGCATTTAAAACCTGCACAAAATAAAATGGATACCTGACGCGTTCGCAGCACATTGCCCGACGGGACGGGCCGGGACGGGCCGCGCGGGACGGGCAGCGCGCGCGGAGGGGCGCGCTGCCTGCGCGGGGCGGGGCGAGGCGCACGGGGGGGCGGGAGGGGGGGCTGCGGCGGCCGCCCCCATTGGCTAGGACGCGGCGCTATGCAAATGACCACGTGCTGCGGGCGCCCAGGCGGGACGACGGGCAGCGGTGGGCGAAGCCCCGCGGGACCCGCCGAGGCCCGGCACTGCCCGCACCGGCCCGGCCGCGGGGACGCTCGGGTAGCCCTCCCCGACACCCCCAGCTCCACCCCGGGGCTGAGGGCCCGGTTTCGCCCCGGGGAGGGCGTTTCTGCAAGGTGCCAGCTTTCGGGTGTCATCGGGAAAGGGAAGGCGGAATAATGAGGCTTTGTCTCTCTAACGGGATTACCGGGATCCGTTTATGCGAGGGCAGCGATGAGGTGGCTGGAGGAAGGGGCGGTTTGGGGGCAAGAAGCGAACAATGGGTCTCTCCGGAGCCGGCAGCTGGGCAGAGCGCGGCCGTCCCCCGGCGGAGCTGCCGCCCCCCTCCCGCCCGGGCCCGCCGCCGGGGCTGGCGGAGCTTCCCGGCCGGCAGCGCCAGGGAGGGGATGCCAGCAGACTCCGAAGCGAGGGGTTGTTTCCAGTATCGATCTATGCAAATGAGCGGAGATTCAGGTCGACCGAATTGTCGTAAAAATACGCTCCAAATCGAAGAAAGTTCGCCTTAGCAATCGTTAAGGGGATATTGGAAACACAAACTCCATCCTCCTCCCCTGGGTAGCACCAGCAAGACGAGGGTTTTCTCCCGGTGGGGTGGCTGTTGAGGAAGGGAAGGCGGAAAGGGCATTTTCTGAGAGCTCAGACCTTTGAAACTGACTCCGCAGGAGTGGAAGCCAAAGAGAGCAACGTCCTCCCGCCGGCGTGCAGCGCAGGGCCGGCGACAGCAGGGAGGGAGACCCTGTCGCCGGCCCTCCCTAGAGCCGCTTTAGGCTTCAGAAACGAGGAGGTGGGCTGAAACCAGGCAAGGAGCACGGTGGTGGCCCAGCCGGGCCCCCGCACGGTCGGGAAGCGGTTCCCAATTCCCACCGTCGCGGTAGTCGAAAGCGCAGGACCATTCGTGCATTCGAAAGGCGAAAGATTTGGCCGTTCCCTGATTTTTGTCTGTGAAACGGATCAGTGACCCCGGCTCCAACTCGGATTGACTGTCTCGCGTTCTCCAGGGACAAATTAATGGAGACCTATCACTTAATTAACAAACCCTCACTCGCGGCATATTAAACCCGGGCTCTGCGCTGGGAGCGCAGGCTGGCGGGTTTGGGGAAGCGGCGGCGGCGAACGGGGACCGAACGGGACGGCGATCTCCGAGCAGACAATACGGGAGCCGCGACACGGACTGCGTCTCTCATGCAGAGGCATCCACGCGAAATTCAAACCCCACGGCCTAATGATAATCACAACCGTTTTAAAAACAAATAAATAATTACAACCAGTTAAAAAAAAAAAATAAATAACGATTTTAGCCAACAGTATTTCTCAGCCACCACTCACACGCCGGGTTTTTGTGGGGAAAAAATCCCTGTTCCAGCACACCTAACCCAAACCGAGCGGGACGCGGAGCTAACACCGGCCCCGACCCCCGCCGGGAGCTGCGACCGTCCCCGGGGCCGCCGCCACCAGCACAAAGCAAACGCACCGAGTCCTCTCGGTGCATTACCGGGGCTTCCCCCGCAACCCGTCCGTGGGCCGTACCGGGCAGTACCGGTCCCGGCCGTGCGGTGCGCGGATCCCCGCGCACCGCACGGCCGG
>VUYV01000008.1:9825063-9884203 GCA_008711295.1 Anarhynchus alexandrinus | reverse complement strand
GCGGCCGCTGCGCGCCCCGCCCCGCCCGGCCGGCCCTCCGCCCGCTCCCGGCCCCGCTGGGCACGCTTACCCCGCCGTCTGCCGCACGCCGGGACGGGCATCCGATGCGGGCTCGCCTCCTACATTTGCCCCCCTAGGAGGAGAAAAATAAAAATAATAATAGTAAAAAAAAAAAATCTATCTGCATAATTTCAAATGAGAACGAGAGAAGAAAAAGAAGAAGAAAAAATAACACGGCTGCCACGCCAGTCCCGTTAAAAAAATAAAGCACCAAACCCTCACAAGGTGTAGGAGAGATCTTTTATTGGACCAACTTAAATGCAAGAATTTACAGCCAGAATTACACGTTCTTCATCAGCCCAACATGCACCAGAGGCACAGGCAGCAATTTGTGTATTCCCTGGGTCTGCTGAGATGGTTTTGGTGGAGAAAGGGGGTGGGAGAGAGGACAGACCCTCTTTCCCCCCAAAGAGCCTCAGTTTGTGGCTTAGGTAAAAATAAAAATAGGAAAAAGAAAAAAACCACAACCAAAAATCTCTCCAGCGCCCCATTTTGCTCCATCTTTAAGTCCAGTCCAGGATCAATTCTCTCCCTTACATCCCCAGTCATAAACAAACAGCTTCCAGCTAAATCTTTTAAAGGTTAAAAGGAACAAAAATAGAAATAATAATCAAGGGGTTTTTTCTTCTCCTTCTGCTTGTTGGACAGCGCATTTTGGTCAGTCTAGCCTTGCATTTAGGGATGCTACTTGCATTTGAATAGCTGCCTGGCTGGTTATGGATCGGGAGGCTATGAGAGGAATCAGTATGCAAATTGTTTCAGTTACAATCGAAGGGTTCGATCTGGAGAAGGTGCCTGAGCGGAAGTCGCTGTCAGCCAGCGGTGCATTAGGCTGCCATTGCCTCCGCCGTCTGGGCCTGCTCTCCCCTTCCCTCACCCTTTTTTATGCTTGTGTACAGGTTTCTCCGGCGGTAATTAAAACATACACACAAATCAGGGGCTGCTGCATATCACGTTGGTGCCTTTTGCAGGCTGCGGGCGCGGGGAAAGGGGGAGTGGAGGGAATATATCGCCATGCTGCTGGGGTTATTATTATGCAGCAAGGGTGAGGCGATCAGTGAAATAAAACATTTATAAATGGTTTCGTGCTTACAGTAGGAGAGGTGGGCCGGGGGGGCCGCCCGGGCGCTGATCACACAGAGCAGGCTGCAAATCGATAACCCTTTCCTTGTAATCCCAGTAATTGTGGGAATCACGGCTCTCTGTTAAAGGGACAGTGGGCTGCAGCGGGGGCTGCGCTCAGCGGCCGGGCGGCACAGCCCCTGCCCCCAAAGACCCCGCTCCGGCCTCCCCGGCTTTGTCTGGGAGGAGGCCGGCAGGGCTGCGGGCAGGAGGCAGGGGAAGGCTCTGGCACCCACCCAAAGCCATTTCCACAGTCCCCTTTGTGGTTGCGTTAAGGCCCCTCCTGTCACCTGTGGCATCCTCCACCCAGGGCAGGACAGGTCCAGCACCCCCGGGCTCGGGGCATGGAGTGGGGAGAGCAGCCCCTGGGGGCGCAGGCAGGGGAAGGGGCTGCCCACGGTGCTGCCTCCTGTGCCCAGGCTCCCTGTGGCTGCCCCATGTCCCCGTGGAGGCTCAGCAGCTCAGCCCAGCTCCTTGCCTTCCCCGGCTCTGGCACTGCCAGGAGCAGCGGGAGGCCTCTACCGCTCTGTACCAGGCGGGTCTGCGTGAATTCAGTGATGTTTTGTTGCGCGGCAGAGGGATGGGAAGGACTGGTGCGGTGCTGGGGTTGGGCTGGCGAGGGCTTTCCCTGGCCCCGGGGTGCTCCCGGTGCAGCACCCCACGCCCGTCCCTGCCCGCTGCCCCGTCTCTCCCAGGCGTGTGGCCGCGGGGCAGCAGTGCTGCCAGCCTCGGGGGGTGCGTGGGCAGGAGCGCCGGGGGCGTGGGGCCCTGCTCCTGCCCTCTCCCTGCCGCTGACCATCTGTCATTCAATTAGGGCTGGGAGGCAGCTGAGGGGCTGGGGGGAGCGGGGGGGGGGGTCAGCGACCCCGCGCACAACGGCCTGCTGCCTCGCAGAGGAGAAGAAGTTCAAATGTTAAATGCTCTCCGGCCCCAGCTCATCCAGGGCACTCGCCTTTGGAGGCAGCGGAGGGGTGAAGGGCATCAGTCATTAGCACTTAGATTTCAGCTCAGAGGCTGACCCTGCCTTCTGTTGGGGGATTTCGGCCTGAAAAGCCTTAACCCTTCCAGGGCAGCCCACACCCTTCCCGGCCCCCGCGCGGGCAGCCCCAGGCCGGTGCTGCCTGGCCAGGATGCTCCCGGCAGCTTCCCCGGGGGCCTGGGGCTGCCTCCCGGGCAGGTGGGTTTAGGAAGAGAGGAGGGATCCCCGCAGCCATGCCCCACAGCCACCCTCTTCCCCCACCCCGCCAAAGGGGTAAGCCAGGGCAACAAGTCTCGGTGCCCGCAGGGAGCTGTGCCGTGAACCCGTGACGGAGGCAGCACGCGCGCCCTGCCCACCCACGGCTGCATCTCCTGCGGGGAGCCTGACACCCCCTCCCCTTCTCACAAACAGACCAGAACAAATTGATGAATTGAGCTTTCACTATGCTAATTTGGACATTATAAATATTTAACTACCCACCCTAGCAGCCAGCCAGAGAGGGCTCCTCTCTCCTTTACATGCCACTTAATCTAAAGTAAATGTTTGCCCCAGAAGTGGCTGGGGCAATCTGAGCATCCCATTCCCTGCCCCTTCCTCCCTCAGGGGAGCCGGGTGGGTTCAAAAGGGGGGTGGTGGTCTTGTCATGGTTGACTCATTCCTGAGAGCCTCTCTGCTGGTCTCCTCGATTCGGGTGTGCTAGGAAGCGAAGCTGAAGCAGAGACACAGCACTGCTCTGGCTAGGAGGATGCTAACATCGTGCCCCAACTCAGAGATGGCCACATCACCCGCCTCCAGGGCTGCTCAGCCTGGAGCAGATTTCGCACGTATTCAGAGAAGGAGAGATTCCTGACTTGGGATTGAGGAAACAAAGACTGAGTTTCCACTTGCTTTCAATGGGAACTGGCTCCTCTTCAAGCCCACAACACTTACCATTCCAGTGGGACGGTACCTAGCAAGACAGCCCCATGGCCTTCATTTTGAGGACAGGTTATATACCCTTCATGACATCAGCATTTGATACATTTGATAGATTTTCTTGTTTGATAGACTTACCATTTGCTGCTGAAGGGGAATAATTTTCTCTTTCAATGTGGTAGCACATCACAAGTATTTGTTAATGATTGCAGAGCCTTTGCTTTTCCTGAAGGGCTTGAGCAGCTGTTTGATACCCTTGGCTGTAACAGTTTTACAAGGCATTCACCTTAGAGGCTGTAGAAGCAAAAGAAAACATCACTCAGAGTGGTGCAGGGATCTGTGGGGCTTCAAACAGCTCAGCTGGGGCTTGGTCTGGCAGTTTTAAAGCATTTGTGTGGCAGCTGTGCCAATCACCGAAGCAGCAGGCCTTGGGAAGCTGCCTTTCTGGTTTTGAGCTCTGTTAATTTGTTAATGAGAAGCTTATGGTATCTGTTACTTATTCTGACTCCGTCTCTCACCTGCTAGCAAAAACCAAATTTCTCCTCTAAGGAAGAGTGCCCCGGCGTTTTGGTACCCAGCTCAGGCGGGCACCGCGTGCCACCACAGAGCCAGAGCTCACAGCCCCACGCGATGACCCCCTGCCCAAGTGCAGAGTGTGCCACAACAAGATGAGGCCTCACATAGTGCTAGGGCCGTCAAGAAAGGATGGGAGTAACTGTGGGTTGTCATCACCTGAGCATGCACAGGGACTCGACATCAATCCCTACATTAAAATACACAAAAGAACAGGAAATGATAACCTGGAACAATCCTGCAAATCTGGGTGGCTTCCCTCCCACCCTCACCCCCCAGTTATTTAGAAATGCAGGGGACGTAGGTGTGTTTTTGTGCTCCCTTGCTCTCCCTTGCCTGGGACAAGCTGGCAACAGCCTGGTGAGGTCCCAGGGGAAGGGAGGATCCAGCCCCAGAGGCTGCCCCGAGCTCAGGCTGCAAAAGGAGGGTGGATGCTGCACCGGAGATGTGAAGCACTAGTTACTTTGCTATAGGGTCAGATATTGGATTATCAGCAAAAGTTAATCCCAGTCACATGATAGATCTTACATTTGCTGTCATAAAATCTATCATTATTTAATAGGCATGGAAATCAAATTCTTCTGTGGACTATGAAACAGGAATCTTTTAAAAATGTCTGTTTACCACAACAGGCAACATATCGATCATTAGTTTTGAGACCTCACAGACGATTCGGAGCTGTGTGTGAACACAAGCTGGCAGCTGGCTTTGCCGTATTCACTGTCCAAAATCAAACCCCACCAAATGGCTGCACACCCAGCTTTCCAAGCAGGTAGATCTTAATTTCTTTACTTTAAAGGCTACTGTTTTGCTAAAGACAAATATCAAGGATATTATATGGCATTGACCTGCCTTTAGCGATGCTGCTGTTTGCAGTGATGCTCGCAGGTACACACAGTGAGGAGATACACTCCTGCCTTTTGCCACAGAAGAAAAGCTGCCTTCTCTGGATGCCGCTGACCTGGTACTTACCGCTGCCAACAGCCTCATTTATTCTGGCAGCACGAAGGGGCTGAGCTCATCTCGACTTGAGTCAATGCAAATTGTTTCCCTGGTACGAGGGGCACTGGGCTGGGTGGAAGGTGGACCAGGTTGCTTTTTTGCTTTGCAAAGGCTACAAATACCACATTTTCCCCCCCCTCCACAATTACTGACTGTTTCCATCCCTCACTCTCCCCATTTCTGCTGCGGGATCCCTGGATGGGAGTCGTGGGATGAAATTGAAAGGAAAAGTTGCAATGCTGATGAGGGGCATGGAGGAGCTCCGGCAGGTTACAGCACTGTCCCAGCACCCCGGCTCCTCCAGTGGGTGACAAAGGGGTGTTCGTCCTTCCTCTGTGCCATGGGGAGGTAGTTCAAATCATGAGAAAGAGCTCTCCTGGATAAGGACTATTAACTGCAGATGACGCGTGATTTGCACCAGATCTCCTGATGGAGACGCTAAGCCATTTCACATGGATGGCAAGAAAGCATTTATAAACATGTTTTTCCCAGTCTGCTTTTGTGGACACCTCGGGGCACTCCACGAGCTGCCACAGCTCTGTGGTCCCCAGGCTGAGCCCGCTCCGCCCCTGCCAGCCCGGCACTGCTGTGACACCCTGGCACCGAGGAGAGCCGAGGGGACGTGAGCGCTATCTCCCTCTAGCTTTAGAATTAGCACGGTCTTTAATCTGCGCATATTTTAAAGTGTGGGGATCCCATAAATCCTTCCACATCTGGGACCGCTTGTAATGGCCAGTGTCAGGAGTTTACAGAGGAGCTTTCCTAAGATCTAGCGTCCAGAATCAATAGCAGCTGCAATTCCAGGCAGGGGGATAGGCTGAATCCCGATTTGATTCTCAGGTGTTTTCAATTGTATTGCCAGCAAAAAAATTATTGTTGTTAAGCGATTCTGCTGGTCTGCTTGTGCCTTTTGAAGTTGCCTTTGTTTCTTTGAGCTCAGATTCCTTGAGATCCTCTTGCTGCTCCGTCCCCAAACCCGCATGTATCTAATAAACCTGACAGCTTCCCAGCAGATGTCTCCATCTTCTCCATTTTCTCCTTTATTGAGGAGACAGACTTCACTGGAGAGCGCGTCTTAGCATGTGGGGCCAACGCAGGCTCTTCAGAGAGCTCCCAGAGGCCCAACTCATCTGCTCCAGCCGTGGAGGAGCAAGCGGACATTGCCCAGCAAGGCAGGGTTTGAAACACCCAGCAGCTCACGCTCCCTTCATTTTCCATTTTCCCGCTTGCCCTTGCACAGTGGACAACATCAGCTCCCATCTGCCTGGAAGCACGCATGCTGCTCTGGGCTGCATTTTTGGAGGTTTCAGCGACCCCACCTCCCTATGGGGACTGCCCCTCATCATTAACATCGCTCCCCTTTCCGTCTGTGCAGAGTGCTGCCGGGGAGCACCAGGAAAACGGAGCCGGGAGAACAGGGCTCTGTCGTGCAGCGTGCCTGTGGCCTGCGTCACAGCGTGCTGGCTGGGGTCCCTGGCCGCACTCTGTCCTCTCCGCGAGACCCTTCCTCTGGGTCTGTGCTGACCCCCAGGCAAGCCGGGACCAGACTCCCTTGGCCGTCCCAGTTTGCTCTGAAGTGCCTACATCTGAATTCCTTGTGAGTGGAAGAAAGGAACATGGAGGTGATGGGCAGCATCTGTAATAGGAAATTGCTGTCTGCAGATGTGTGTGTGAAGGAAAGCCCGTGTCAGACAATGGTATCAAGGGATAAATTCCACAAGTGAGTGAATCCATCTGAGTGTAAGACACAGGTTGTGCATTTTCCTCAAGAAGGAGCTGAACAGCTCCAAGGACATCAATCCACTTTATGAATGACATTGTTTCCCTAGCGTTGCCCATGCTCACTCAGTAGGAGAGAAGACAACAGGCAAATAAACAGATGTTTGGCTCATCTTGGACCAGGTTTTGAATCCTTACTCCCTTTGCGCTTAGGTGGAGCTGCACTGGGATTTTTGCTTGAATAAGGAGCTCGATCACGTTCCTCTTTCGGAGTCCAAGCTGAAACACCTTCTGGAAAATGCAGCCTTCTCTCCTGGCTTGCTCTGCAGGTGGGTGGTGTGCAGTGGGAGATGCTCCAGCTCTTTTAGAGCAAGGCTTTGCCCATCGAATACAATGGAAAGCAGCTTGTTACCACCTCTAAGTATAGAAATTTCTCTTGCCTTTGCTCTGAACAAATGGAAATCTGAGCGCGCCTTCTAATCTTCCCCTGTACACCTGGTGTTGCAGGGACCAGTGACAACCTGGCCCTGATAAAGACTTCAAGAGTGGACCTATTATCTATATCCCAGAAACACTCCGATCATGTGGGAATAGTTAAAGGTAAGAAAATATATAACAGGTCATCTGTCTTTCAGCTATAGTCAGCTCGGAGGTGGAAACAGATTGACACAGCTGGGTGCAGCCATCACGCTGGAGCCTGCAAATGCCGCTCAGCAGAGCTGCAGCAGGCACAGAGCACAGCCCGCGCGCTTCCCTTGAAAGCTCTTTGTCTGTGGGGGGCTTGGCCGCCGGCTTTGGAGAGCCTGGCCGAAGCACTGAGGTCGCTTTCTGCTGAGCCCCCTCCGGTGAGTTAGTGAGACCTAAGACTGGATTTGGTTCTCTGTCCCGTAGGCACATGGGGTGACATGACCTTCTCTTGATCCAGCAGCCCCCGCAGCCCCTGGCACTGCGCTGAGCCCAGTGCTTGCTGGCAGAGGCAAGGAGCCTCTTGGGCTCGTCAGACAACGCAGACCCTCCCCGCCACCCGGCCCCGGTGCTGCGGAAAGCATCGCACCGGGAAAGCAGCCGGATGCCCGAGAGGGGCAAGCCTTCATCCATGCAGTGCTCTCTGGGTGTTTGCTCGTACGCGGTGTCGTTGTGGGCAGGGTGTAACCCCTGGCCTCCAGTGCAGACGGTTGCATGAAAACAATTAATCTTTCGGCGAGCAGCGAATGGAAACGTTAGTGCCTCGACCCCTAACGCAGGTGAGCCTCACTGCCCGACGCACAGGCTTGTGCGCACAGAGGGCTTTTGCTGACTGCTAGATTTTGGAGGCTTGTGGGTCTGCGAGGAAAGGCAGAGAAGTCTGGAGGAATGGACATCGAGAAGCATCGCATTCGTCTTAGGCAAACACTGGGGCAGGAGCCACCAGGAAGGGCAGGGAGCCCTGCTGGGTGCAGGCTGGCCGAGGAGGGCAGCGAATACCCCTCGCTCTGAGTCCTGCTGCCGAAAAGGCAACACGACACGGCTGTTTCTTCCTGGCAGATAACCTGGAAGCCATCTAACAAATACCCCAGCTTCACCTATTTCTTATCCCAGGGGGCATCAGCAGTTTTGCTAGCTGTGCTGGACAGGAAGGGGTAGTTCATTAGCAATGTATACGTTTGGTTTGCCTCCTCAAACGGATCCTCCCAGCAGCAGGGATGTGTCATTTCCCCATTGAGATGCTCCTGCTTTCGCAGCAGTGACTCCCAAGCAATCACTCTCCATTTCAGCTGGAGTTACCAGCGTATGTAAATGATGTAAATAAGCTGCAGGAGCAGGGTCACATAACCGTTTTGTTAGGTTCTGCCCTGTCAGTCCTATTTCACGGATTCCGACAGAATATTAACATGTTTGCATATGTAAATGTGTTAAAGAGAGCATCAGCTGAGGGAATACATTAAACTCAGTCGTCCTTCCAAGTTGATTTAATCTGACAGCACCTCCATTAAAAAAATAAAAAGCATCAGTTTTCCCTTTGTGACTTGATGTACAGTAATTAGCTTGTTAGAGCAGGAAACACCTCCTTTCATAATTGATTTTGCACCCCTTTTACTTGGATATCTCTGACAAGCTGTTTCTAGTTCCCCAAGGACACCATCAGTACTTCCCATGTGTTTGGAATTTCATGAATGTGAATAATGAATATGATTTATCCCTCCCACACTCCCATGCACGGATAATATATGTAGCCAATTTGTGAACTGGACCTTGCATCAGGAAGATCGGTGTCAAAGTATTAATAGCGTAGTGACCAACCGTGCGCAGGAATTAGGGCACAGCTAAGCAGTGATTTTCTGGGCATTAGTGAGACGGGAACAGGTTGCACCATGTGTTTGTCCACCGGGGAGGAAAAAAATGGAGGAAGATTTTCTGAATGGTCCTGTGTATCTAAGTTAGCATGCCAAATTGGTTGCTTATTACAGCTGGCACAGTGCCTTAGTGGGCTAATGTGTTAATAATGTGTAATGTTTCTCTTAGGCAATGGCACCACTCTTCATTAGCGCTTCTCAAGCCCTGTCGCTGTTGCTTAGCTCGACATTTTGTTTCTGATGTTCGAGTGAGGGTATTTGAAATCAGGATTTCAGATCTGCTAATACATGTCACACACTCTTTAAAAATGGATTTTAAAAGGGCCTCGATAATTTTATGGCTACTAATAACATTTGTAGCTATGTGAGCTAAGCTAATGATAAGAGTAATCAAATTTCATGTTTCACGGCATAAAATGAGCAACTGTAGGGGTCAGGAAGGTATTCACTCCCTGCCCTCCTCCCCTGGGAACCGCCGTCTTTTCCAGTTCGTTCAGTAGATGAGCAGTGTTTAGGATGTGAAATAGCACAGCGCTGCAGGAAAGTTCAGGGTACAGAGCAAGGATCTTATTTATAAGCATAGGAATTCTGGTTTCGGTTGGCAAATGGAGTGAAACATTTGAATGATTCATTTGTTTCATACTGATTACCTCCCACGTCGACATCAAATACATGGGGCTGATTCTCCCCATTTTTGTGGCTGTTTGCTCAAGCTCCCCGAACTCAGACATATAAGCCTCATATTTCTGAGCGGCTCTAGCACGGCCACATAGCTCATATCCTAATTTTTCAACCAATGAAGGTGCTTGCTTAGACTTTCCTCACATTTCTGTGTTTTCACTCACTGTATTAACAAGTCGGTTTTGAGCATTTCTTTAACACTGAGAACAACTGCGAGAGGCGGCCGCGGGAGCCCGGAGCCACCAGCAAACACCTTCCTCAGCAGCCGCCGCTGCAGGACCACAGTGGGAAGAAGCATCGGTGCTGCTGCCAGTTCGGGAGCCCACGGATGGGTGCAGGCAAGTTGACCTTCCCATGCCCGTAGCATGGCTGCAGTTTGCTCCCGGTGCGCTCTGCCCGCGGCATTCCGTGTTCCGTGATCCTCAGCGCGTTAACCTGGCACTGAACGGCAGGGCCAGAGCCAGGAGGCTGGGATTTGGCAAGGCAACAACCTGTTTAACCGATGTCTGCTTTGGATAAAGACTTTCAGTCCCGTGTTTTGCCATATCATGCCTAGAGCATTTTCTAGCACCCATACTTTTAGTGCGATGTGTTTTCTAAAGCCTTTTAGTGCATTGTACTAGTGATGTACTGATGAGTCTAAAAGGACTCACTTAACACAATGTGTAATAAACTAGAAAGGAGATGTGCTGAGTAAAAAAATCCAGCAGAGGCAATGAAATAGCTCTCTGTATTTTTTAAAGAGAGAAAAATCTTTATTTTTTCAAAATAAATATTTTTTTTTTCCAGAAACTATCTTCTTTTTCTTCTAAATGTAGATGTTCATTTATATGTGTAAATAATTTAAGAAGTTTTTTTTGTTCCTTTTGGTTCCTGAAGTGTAGTTTTCAGGATTTTGGTATTATCTTACAAAAAATGCAAAAAGAAAGTTAAAAAGCATCGAAAATAGCTTCAGTTTGAGAAACATTTTTTGTAGGAAAAGTGCTCTCGGTGAGGTCCGTCTAACCAGATGTAATTTGTCTTCGGACCGCGTTTCCAGGCAGAGGTGCAGCAGCGGGAGAGCCCGCGCACAGCAGGGGAACAGGGCAGGACAGACGCTGCCCCACAACCTGCCGCTGTGGGCTCTGCAGGGCTGCCCAGGGCAGCCAGCTCGCTAATTTTAGCAAAGAGCACGCAAACCCACAAACCAAAAAGAGAATGTTTATAGAGGCAGCCTTGGAGATAATCAAATTAAAGGCAGAGATCGGAAGAGCGCTCTAGAAAACATTTTTGCTTAGCGTAGTTTGATGACCAGAGCTGAGCACAAGATAATGTGAGACTGCAATAAGATGTAGCAGAGCGAAGGAGGTCCTGGTCAATTCAGGCTTCCCAAGAGCTGCTCCCATGGCCGAGCTGGGGCAGTGCTGGGGATTTCTTCCCACAGCCTCTGACTGGGGCCAGGCTGTGTCCCTTCCTGGGGACAAAATCCCCACATGGCAGCAAGCATTGCCTGGTCCCATCCCACGGGCATGTGGCACTTGTGGGCAAGAAACGCGGGGTTAAAATTCTGTGATTCAGGGTAGAAACACCACCACAGAAACTCCCCTGGTTTTGCTTCCCTTCTCCTTGTGGCTCTGGCATTGGGTTTTCTTGTGGGCTGAAGAGAAGCTGCCCCTGCCTCCCCATGTCCCCGCTGAAGGACAGGGCACAACCGGCGTGTCCACTGGCGTGTCCACCCCTACCGCTACTGCCGGAACCTGTCCCTTCCCACATGTCTCCCAGCTTTTCCACCAGCGGTGCCTGGGGCTGCCCGCAGAGCTGCTCGGCTCGGGGGCCCTGCAGGAGATGTGGGGAGGTGGGTGATGCTGGGGTGGCCACTCCTCCCGCACCGGCTGGGGTGGTTAATTCAGCCCCAGGGAAGGGAAGGGGACTGCCAAAGGCGGGTGAAAGCTTGGCTGAGCAGCATCGGGCGCTGCCACCAGCATTTTTTTTAGGCTCAGAGTGGGCTGCCACGAGGAGGGGGCTTCCTGGAATGTCAGGGAACATAATGGGAAAGGCTGGAGTTAAAGACCCTTTAATTGAGGCCTTCAGAACGGTAAGTATAACACCGCATCGCTCTGTTTAAGGGATTTTGCGTATCTCTACCATCAAGGCTACATTTGTCTGTAGGATTAATCACTTTTTGATCCAGAGGGTTTAAGACAGACAGCTTACTAGAAATGTGCCGCATGGCTCTCCCAGGCTGGCAATTAGCTTTATTCCTTCATATTGTCTTGTTTATTATGCCCTTCTCCATCTCTTTTTTTTTTTTTTTCTGACCAGCATGTTAATACACTAATTCATTTTTAATCCATTTTTAACTGTGCTTTTAGGAGACTTTTTAACAGAGATTTTTTAGTAAAAGCTCTATGTCGAATACAGAAAATGAAAAACTCCTGCTGCTGAGCAGAGAACAGGTATTCATATAGATGACACTGTAAAGAAATCCTTAGAGAAACTCAAAGACATCATTTTGCTCTATTTTAGGGTTTTTTCTCTAGACTCGCTGAGGTTGTCCTACTTGCCAGAAAGTCATCAAGAACCTGAATTATACCCATTGACATTTAACTTGAATGCAAACAGGTTTCTTTGGGACATTACTTGTACCTCATATGAAAAATATGTCCTGGGAGCTGTATGCGTGCACGTCCATTCGGTTCCCTTCAGTTGCCAAGAAGCTATCTCCTGCTCCTGATAGGCAGTTTTCTCCTGCATATCACTGGCTCTGGATGGCAGAGAAAGCTCATGCCCCTATATCCCGTCATGCAGCCTTTCCTCCCATACTCCTAGTCCTTTACTGGCTAGCACAGGAGATGGACAACACCTTTATCTGCTTCTCATATGTGCTGTTTGAGCGGAGGGGACAAGCAGGAAACTGTCCTTGAGCTCTAGACCAAAAATGTCCACCAAGGCTAGGACTGGGAGGTATCCATGTGCAGTTCTCACACGGGATTGCACACGTATGGGACCTCTGAGCTGCCAGCACTTGGCAAAGCCCTTCCAGGCCTGGCAGCTTGCTTTGTGGCTGGAACCAACCCAAATGGACTTGAACATTACCTAAGGGCTCAGAGTTTTTTTGTTTCCAGATGTGGCTTTGCCCTGAATCTTCTGGGTGACCTCGGTCAAGCAAGTTCACTGCTCTGCGGCAACGATGCTGACCACCTTTGTACAGCATTTTGCTATGCCCTGAGGATAAGCACAATCTAAGGACTGAGTATTGCTGTGTAGAACAGCACATGGTTGGTGTAACTATGATGTACCAAGCCAAAGCTTATTGAAATACATGGGAGCTTTGCATCGACTTCAGTCGGTTTTGGATCAGATGCTAAAAGCTGTAAAATTTTTTTGGCCTTCTGACATCGCCAGTGTGAAGTTACTAGCACGGTCGGAGCTGGATGCAGCACAAGCCACGTTTTTTGTCACAGGCAGTTTGTCTTCCTTTTTCTTGGCTCTTCTTTTAATAAATGTAACCTTTTCTCCTATGGCTCAGGCATTGTGTTGAACCACCCCGACAAATGTTCTCAGGTTTTTAAAATATTCGGTATTAAAGAGATCAGGCCAGATGTGTTCTGCTGCCTTCATCACTCTAGGTTGTGTACTCTGTGTTGAAATGATTATTGTCATCACCCGGTGAAAGGCAGCTGATGAAAGACTCTCTCCCCCTCTGATGAGCTATCCATCCGCCCATGCCCGGTGCAGAGTGCACGGGTTTTGTTTTTGAATGATATATTGCTGTGTCAAAGTGGCTTATGTGCTGCTTAAACTTACGCTGGTGAATGATAGAGAGTATGTATTAAACAATCTCATTGCAACGGGAGCTGTATTTTCTCCTCTCCAGCTTTGGGAGCGCCACAGCAAACCCCCCCGCTGTCAGCCTGACGGGGACTCCGGGAGCAGAGTGTCTGGGTACATCTGCGTCCGCGCTTGGGTGTTCACACTGGGCGTTTTTAAAGAAATGCGATTGGATACCAACCATTTTAAGGCTTTCTAGAAGATATGCCTGTTCTTTCTGCCTACCCTATTCTGTTGATGAAGGAAAATGTTTTACATAAGATATTTTTAAATATTTTGGGTTTGGATGTATTTCCCCTAAAACCTTTTCTGTTCTCAAGTTGTGAAATTTTCGTTTTCCCACTTCTCCCCCTTTTACTCCACTTTATTCCTCTTTATTTTTAATTTTTTTTTTATTTTTAATCCTTTGCAACAATAGCTAAGAAGTGATAAGAAGATGGGGAAGCTGTAACGTTTCTGTTTTGGGTCTCTTGCCAGTCTCCAAAACCACCTCCAAAGGAAGCATTTGATGAGCAAAATGTATTAAAAACACCACTTTGCCTTGAAAAATGTTTGGAATGGAAAATTCAGTTCTCAAAGCCTTCCACACTTCCACAGTCCTTCAGTGCATCTGGTAAATTCCAGCAACACTGAACAGAGCCTGTAACATGAATAAGACCTTTCCAAACATCTAAGAATAATTAAAAAACTCAAGACAGAGACATTTTCTGCGTGTAGCGACAAAATCACATACTTAACCAAAAATAATGTAATGAAAAGTGGAGGTCACAAAATGGAGTACTGCAGCCTGGAAAAATAGTTTTCTGACCTTCTGGATTTCCTCTATTAGAGGACTACTGTGCAGTGAGCAAACCCTATTTCTTACAACAAAGAAATTTAGCAATCTGGGAGGCTATGTCACCTTGCTGGCAGAAACACTGAGCGGCAATAGCGCTGAAAGTCAACACTAATAGCTGACACCAAATTAAACTGCCAGAGTTTGTGTGATGTAGTTCTGTCACCCTTTGACACATTTGATGTGAATTCAGAGGCTTCTGCTGTAAACTCATCAGCAGAGCTCATGACGCATCATCTTTACATATCTGTCCATCCACATTTGTCAGCAACCCGCGCGCCTCAAATGACTCCAGCGATTGGGATATAGATTGCTTTACCTTCACGTATAGTAAATAGAGTGTTTTAACACTTGTGATACCCTCAGCTCTAGCTTTTAACTGACAAAGTCTTGTTAGCTGCACTTCAGCCTTTCTGCGTCCACGCTGAACGCGGTGATTGATGAAGGCTGATTATGGCAGTGGGGTGGCCCATCCCTTCTTAACCTGTGGCTCAAATCATCTCCAGTTTGCCCATGCAGAAGAGCAGCAGGCACACTCTTAAGTGTCTTCATGAAGTGCCTGATTGAAAGGCCACAGCCAATTAGGCTGAGCTGAAACGGACACTTGCAGGATGTCTTTGCCTCTCGATTCCCCGCGCGGTGCCTGCAGAGAGCAGGCACTAAACAAGCACGGAGAGCCCTCGCATCCGCTCGCACGCGCCCAACGGCTCTCAAAGCCAGGGGCTGGGGTTTCAGCCCGGGAAACACGGCGAGGTGGCTGCGCCCGCGCTTCGCAGCCCTGGACGAGGAACGGCCCCAGTGAGTTCCGGGGGTCAGATCCTGATGCAGCAAACGGGGCTCACAAATGGAAGTCACTCTGCTGAGGCAGTTGTTCACCGGTGACAAATATATTATCTCCCCCCAGAATAACACGGCGTTTCAAAACACAAATGACTCCCCCCACCTTTTCTCCCTGGGCAATCTGAAAGGGATCGCTAATTTTTTTTTTTTTTCTCTAAGCCAGTTAGTGTTACTGTAGTTTCAGATTAATGCCTTTTGGTTATCGGCTCCTAATTTTCTCGTTAATTTTGGACTTCCTGAAGTAATGAAAGCAGGTCCCCTCAGATGACAGCAAATCCCTGCTGGGGTGCGTGTGAGCGCTGGAGTTGCTGCGATGCTCTGAGTGATGCTGAAGAGAGGCTCCACAGATCTGCACCGTGCTTGTGTCTCCCCTACGGACCAGAAAGGAAAAGGACCTGCAATTTCAGTTTATATCTCTATGGTATTTAACATACTTGCTAGCTTCAGTAGCATCTTATTTACCACGTACTGCCCTAGAATATTTAATATCTTGAGCCTTTTTCTTCCACTGACTAGCTTTGCTATCAGTGTAAATTACTACGGAGAGAAAGCTGCATTTAGACACACAGGGGGAACAAACAAAACAAGAATGAAAAATCAGATTTTTTTTTGTAAGTCTATTTTGTAAGTCTATTTTAACACATGGTGTAAAATGCTAGCCTCATAAGGTAACACGCATCAAATCATATTTATTCAAGTGTGAGCTATAACAGAATGGGAATAGAAACATGATGTCCTACAAGAAAAGCCACTCTATTTTCACCCTGAATCTCCAAATCTTCTGCTTATATAATAAAGCCATTGCATAGTGTCCCATGTTCCAATAACCCTTTGCACCACTAGAATTATCTTTGAAAAATGGTAATAGAGGATTTCCACCTTTGGAAGAAGACTGTGAATCTTGTGCCAGGTCAGAGGGTGGGGTAGAGCAGTTCAGACTGATCCAGGCAACATCTTTTTCCTATGAAGTATTAACATGCGAATAATAAAACTTTCTGACAAAAAGCAAGGAAGAAAGTTTGCTGATTTTTTTTTTTTTTTTACTTTTGCTCTTAAAAATTCTAAACTGGAAAACTTTTCAAAAAATTGGAAAAAACCAAAAGCTTTAAAAATATTTCCCAGCAAATTCCATCGCTGCTTTGTGACCCACTCTGTCTGGAGACTGCCGCACAGTACCACTCGGCTTGTGAGAAGGAAGCAGTTTGAGCTCTCAGCCCCAGCGCCTGAGACTTAATTTGACGTCCTAAACATCATACTCTTGGCCTCTAGAAGTGTCTTTCCTTGTTATAATTTGTTTCAAGGTCCTCACGAACTGAGTGTATCATTAATACCCAATTTGGAAGAGGTAATGCACGGAGCGGGTCCCGTAGCAGGTGCGGGAGGAACACCCGGGTGGCCGGGGACAACCTCGGGCGGCCAGGTCGATGGAGTTGAGAGACACGTGCCCGCAATCTGCGTGCAGCCTCCAGCCCACCGTGTCTTAAGGCGTCTGAGGCTCATTCCATGCACAAAGGGGATTGTAATGGACACGCTGACAGCTTTTAATAATTATGACGCTTCTAGACATCTCTGTAATTACTGTACAGAGGCTTCTGGCATGCAAACAATATTAGGGTACATCTTGTGCCTGACTTGTTTTATCTGTCTGTGTGGCAAAGCTCCTGAGGACAGGAAACCATAGCTTCTCCTTGAGCTTTTTAAAACACTAGTTGCTCCCTCAGCAGTTAGTTACTTACTAACGGCACTGACAATTGGGCTAATTCAATGTTTATTTCGATTTCCAGAATTCCTGTTAATAGACTGCAGAGTCAAAACACCCAGTGCAAGGTGCTCGATGGACTAGAGCTTTTTCTGCACTGTCCCAAGGAGGAGAAACATGAAGTCTGCACCTACAGGAACTATTTATAAATGCACCTGACTTTGGCTTTTGTATCATGTCATCACATGGACCAGGGCTGTTTGTCCTTTCTCGCATCCTCCTGGATGGCAGCAGGGAAAGAATATTTCCCATCTGCAAAGGAGCTTGTCCCACCCTCCTGTATGTGGTCCTTTCTGAAGTAATGAACAACTTAAGTCTTATGAGTACATTTTATGGCACTCTTGGTCAGGTGAAGATTTAAATTAGACAAGTTAAAATGGATCATGAGATGCAAAGCAGCCATCTCGGATATTATCTGGACTATGGCCAGTACACCACAGCATTTCTGCGACTGCACTACTTATATGAGGAATAATTACCTGGAGATAATGCTACATGACGAGCAACGCCAGAGCAACTAAACAATGGTCCCTTGCCTCCTCTTAAACCTTGCCTCCAAATGCTGAAACCACCAGTACAGTAAAGGGTACATCTCGTGTAAAGCAGGAGGTGGTGACCAGGGAAGTGATGGGGCCCAGGGAGGCATTTTCCACATAGCCTACAGCTCTCAGTGTGCTAACTTTATCCTGTGTTTTCTTCTCCTTGGATGCAGTCTCCAACCCAAGCTGCATTAGCCCAGTAACACGTGTCACACCACTGGGGTCCCACTGACCCCTGAGGTAACCAAATTTAGCCCAGTGCCCAGTCGGGAGCATTTAGGTTGTGTGCATGACAGATGGAGGGCTTCACAGCCCTGTAAGAGATATTTAAACTAAGTTATTTAAATAAGTTCTATGGATGATTAGATATTGTAGCACCCTCTTCTGGCTCTCTGCATTCCCCGGGTTGTGACTGTCTCTCCCCTTTGAGACCATTTGGCTCACACGGGTTTGCTGGTTACAGTTTCGGGGCCGCATCAGTCCCAATCCTCTCCCACTCTCTATAACCTCATGGCTTTCTAGGAGAACCACTCCTCAAACTCATAATTCCCCCACTGAGTCCCTTCACAATTAACCTTTTTGTGCAACCTTTTTAGAGTAAAATCCCTTCTCTTCTTTTTTTAGTTGGTGATCATGGAAAAAAACCCTGACTTTGCACATTTTATATGGTTCTGACTGTACTGCTACAGGGAGGGTTACTGCAAACCCATGAAATCAGAGGGAAGGATCCTGTGCAAGGGGCAGGGACCGACGCAGCTTGCGGTGGCTCAAGGGACGTGGTGGCCTTGGGGAGCAGCAGAGTGGGGAGGACCCCCTCCACTCTCAGCACTGCCACTAAGGCAGCCGGGGGCCTTCACACAGGTTTTGGGGGTGCTGCATCCCCTCTGATGTCCTCACTGTGAATCCAGAAACAGGCAATTATAACTCATAATGTGGGTGTGCAAAATTCCCTCTAAGAGCTAATTAACTGTGAGAACTAATATTTCTGTTTTAAGGTCCACAAATGTCATTATACCATTATAAAATAAACTCTTGAAAAATAATTCACTTTTAAAATAATACATTGCTTTCCTTTTATCCAACAGGTTAAAGTACTTTGTTCCTTGGTACCAGCTTTAAATTTTTCATGTCAGGGTGAAAAGCAATTTTTTAATTATAATTTTAATGCATCTGACCATATTTCGTAATGATACATTTTGAACCCAACTTGTAAAGGTGTCAGAAGAAAATATGACTATTCCATAGAAATATCTGAACCATAAGAACACAGTTGAAATAACATAGTGCTTTTAAAAGTGCCAATTATTTATTTTAACTGTGATATTACTTCTGTCATTAGCACCATGTGAAATATTTGATGTGTTATTGGGAATGTTTCAAATTCACCGGTTTCAATGCTCACAGAAATTGCAGGAACAAAAGGTAACAGGTTATGGCTCCTCTGCAGCAGGTCTGGTGGCAAAAATCAGCCTTAGATCCATTTTAACTAGTTTTCCTTGCTTTCCCCATTCAGGTGACAAAGCCATCCCCTCCTGCCCTGCGTCCTTTGCTGTATTCCCCTCGGGGCACCGGGCAGGTCAAACACTGTGTAAGCGGAAAGGGGATTATCTTTGCTTTGCAGGCTTAGCAGATGAAGAGTGGGAATCACCACCGTGTCCCGCTAGCAGCCAGCCAGGAGAGGGGCTGGGAGGTGCAGGAGGAAGGTGCTCTCAGCACCCACGGCAGCTGGCACGAGTGCATCGTGGCCTTCCCGGGACCCGCCAAGCAGCTGTTTCCCTGGGCGCTGCTGCTGTGTTTTGGTGTGCTCTGAGCCTGGTGAGGTCACAGACCTCTTCCCTCGGCCTTGGGTTCACGGACTGTCCTTTTTAGTGTCGAGATTGCGTGCGGGCAGGGAACACGGCAGCAGGCTCGGCCGTGGCTGAGGACTTTTCCAAAGACCACCGAGGGGACTGGCTGCTTTGCAGCGTTGCCCCTGCCGGCACGCACCTTGCACGATCGCAGGCTGCAAGTCGGGTCGCCTACGTGGAGCTGGGAACACTTGGCAAGTGTTACCCATACTAAACCGCTGATTTTTTGAGACTGCAGCTTCATTTTGTCTGTCTTGTCCTTATTTCCACATGTCTCTGCTCGCTCTCCCCTAGCAAAGGCAGCAAAACTGTTGGAGTTGTTTTTTTTTCCATTTCGGCTGCCTGGCTCAAGCTATGGGGCTTTAAAAAACCCCTAAATCACAGCATACTCATAGACCAGTGATAAGAGTACCACTGCTCTGACAGCACCAGGAGATCACAGTGAGCGTACCAAGGGCACACTCATGCAGCACCCACAGAAAATGTTTTCCTAGCAGGTGGATGCTCCGAGGCTGTGAATGAAAATACAGCTTCATCAGTCTCTGGAGTACAGTCAGTGGGAGACACTGCTCAGATGCTTGGCAGTCAGACAGGAAAACGAGTGCCTCTCGGAGAACAAAAGAGGAGAGGATGAGGATGGAGCACGATGAGGTTTTGATCAGCACAAGCAGAACATCATCAGTAGCTTCTTCAGCTATAAGAAAGAGGATTGGAGAGGATATTACCGATTTTGATCTTCCTTTGTTATTTATACCCTGAAACTTGGCTTCAGTCAACCCTACGCTAAATCAGAAGTCTCTGGTACTTTGTATTTCCTTAGCACTTTCTGTGCCCAGCTCCTCAAGGCTCTTAAAAAACATCTCTTTGAAGTAGGACTCAGAGGTAGTGCTTACTCAGACCTTTGGCTCGGTACTGATGCTCACTCAGCACAAATCACTCATCAGCCCTGTTTGGTGACTGCTTTTTGGCATAACGTGCTGAATACTCAGTATAGTTTATACACCTAATATGCCTAATTAGGCTGCTCTTCCCACCTGTCTCTCTCAAGAGGGTTTGGTGCAGACCCTTTTTGGCATTTCTGCCCCAAATTTTCCCCTCCACCCTTATACCACCCAGTATACCCGTCTCCTTGTTGGGTGTGTGACCCCCACAAGCCAGTGCTGGAGGAGCACAGCTGACCAGGAGGCTGCCGCATTAATAAAGCAGCAACAGCCTCCAGAAGCATGATACTTTCTCCCTTTCAGACAAACATCTCTTTCCCCATTTATGATGGACCAAAGGTCGAAGATAGCTGCCCTACCACTTCCACGGCTCTGCTGAAATTTTATGCCCTGGAATTGCTGTCAAGTTTAATGTTCTCATTTTATATAATGAAATAGCAATTGTTCCAGCTCTGCAGCCTGAATGAATTCACACTGAAAAAGATTGAAAATTTTAGGTGAAATTTCACAAACTGCTCAGACCTTCAGCCGGTGGTCTTACATTGGATTAAAAGCAGAGATGAGCAGTATTTACTTGGAAAACTGAACACCAGACATACCTGGAGAATTCTTTGTGAACCTAATATCAATGCATTTGAGAGGAAACCATCAGAATATTTACCCTTTTGTATAGCTTCATCGACCTTTTCTTACAACCTCTTGTTAGCTTTTCCCTTTACAGGTTTTTGGTATAGATCCTTGGTTATAAGTCTACGGTTCTCTGACATGTTATTGCTTTGTAGAAAAGAAGGTATTTTTGTTTTACACTTTTAAAATACAAAACCTCAAAATAATTGCCTCTTCAGTAGTATTTTTACATAAGCATGGTCCCATCAACAAAACTCCCATTGACTTTGATGGGTACAAAATCCACGGTTGAACTTTAAGGAGAAAACATTATACCATAAAGGTGACAGTCTGATGTTCACAGAACCTTCAAATCTGGTAGAGCCGGTAATTTACCTAAATGACAAACACACATCCCTTACGGTAACGAGTCACAACTCAGGGCTGCCTGGAGGCTCCTCTGAAACCCCTGAGGACAATTTCCCGTACTTACAAAGTGAAACAAGAGCTGCTGAGTTACTCCAGCGTTTTTTTTGCATGGTTCATTTTATAATTGCTGTGAACAATCCCAGGGCACCGCTGCTCTTCACCCCGGTGGGGGGAAGCTGCACTCTAAGGTCTAGCCACATTTGCAGATCTTGACGTTTTTCTTCATTCCCCTCCTGGCAAGTGGAAACTCAGCTAAGTCTAAAGGCACAAGGTGTAGCTGTAATGCTGAAGCAGAGCCGATGAGCAGAAAATGCAGAGCCCCACAGTTGCCTTTGGTCCCTCTGAATTTACTTGCATGTCCACAGCAGGGCTAGGGGTCACAGGTTCACCGCCGCGGCACCAAACCCACTGCAGAGCTGTGCCTAAGCCTGTCCCTGGGGTGTCAAAGTAGCTTATGCTGCACTGGGAAGAGAGGAAGAAAAATGTCTCCGTGACTAGTAAGTCTAAAATCTGTATTATTGTCAAAGAAACAATAGCGGCATCAGCTGCTGCTGCTGCCCAGGAGCAGAACAGCGTCATTAGCGGCGCAGGGCAGGGTACCTCCGGGGGAGGCAGCGCTGCCGTCAGCCCCATGTCCCTTCCCCGCAGCCTTGGGAGGCAGCGGCAGCAGCAGCCGAGCTTCTGGGGCAGAGGCATGGGAGGAACCGGCCGGTGGGAAATGCTTTTCCTTCTCCAAAGGACACCATGAACAAACTCATCACCAGCCACTCTGGAAAACACAGCGGGCCGCGGTGCTCCTCTAGCTCTTATTTAGCTGGCAATTTGCCTTATGCTTTTCAGAAGGCTGTTAGTGGCCATATTTCCAAGTGGCCCCATGCTGCTGATTGCTGCTGCCATGCTTCAGACATGTTTGAAATGTCCTTATTTGAATTATGACTCGCAACAGCTGTATTTAAAATCGTATACTTCACCTTCACTTTCCACAATCAATATTGTTAACAGGGATAAAGCTATGGAGGGATAATAGAAAATATTTACTTGTTTCTCTCTGTGCAGTCTTCCCCAGCCCTCCATTACCACATCTCTGATCTCACTCACCCACCACTGAGGGCTGTGTCCCATTGTTGGACGTGGGCAGCAGGAGCACAGCAACAACGGGAGGCGCTGGCAGCGATGGTCTCAAAGCAGCTGGGAGAGGTGTTCCCAAGGGACCAGGGTCTTCCCCTCGCACGCTGCCCCTGGCTGTGTGCCCTCACACGTCCCCTTACACCTTACAGGAGGGCTCACCGACAGGCACCACCAATCTTCCTGTGCCTCTGCGCACTGCTGAGGGGGCCGAGTGGAGGGCAGGGGCTCACCCACAGAGGGGTGCTCCTCAGTGGGCTGATGTTTGGTGCCACCTCTTCTGCCACATGCCAGGGGACCGCTCTGCCCATGACACATCTGGCTGCGCTGCCCCATACAACTATGCTATGTAAAGGCCATGGAAATCCTTCCCAGATATTCTGGTAATGATTTTAAGACTGGACTCATCTGATGTAAACTGATGCAGCTCCTTCAAGTCAATGGAGTGATGTTGTTGTATAGCAACTTCATTTGTTAGTTTTTATAATTGAATATACAACTCCTAGTTTCAGGTAACAGACACCTCCATTTCCACATTGGCAAAGGGTTGATTTACTCCAATAAATATTGACCTGCTGTGATGAAGCATTCTTATTATCAGGATGTATTGGTATAGCACAGATATATCGATAGGTTTTCAGCTCAATGTTGTATAAACATTTTACAGTGACATATTTTGAACTTAGGCTGACATGCTTCTGAAAATATTTGTGCTGGTGAGGAAGTTGGGAGCTCACTCACTTATCTCTGACATGGCAAGGGCTGGGAGGATGACCAAAGATTCACTGGAGTTTCAGGCTGTTATCAGTTGTTTGGCATGTACAAGCCCAACCACGGGTCAGGAGTTTGTTTGCAGTGGGGACCCACTTTCAAAATTTGCCCGATAAATCATCCTTACTTCTATCCATTGATAAATAATGAGTTACCGAAGCCTAAAATTCTTATACCGATTTGTACAGAACGGTTGTTTTATTTGCCTTTCAGATATTTCAATAATTGTATTTTCCTCCTCCCAAGGGCTGCGTGGTGGAGCCAGGTCCCACCTCTCCTGCCCATGAGCAGTTTGATATTTCAGTTCCAAAGCGCGCTGCTAAGACAGCCTTCTCCCCATTCTATTTGTGAAACAAAATCCATGAAGTTGCAGCCCAAAAGCAGCCTGAGATGACAAGCAGAATGGTATGTAGAGTAAAATACGGGACCTAAATTGTTTTAAGCATATTTTTTTTCCTGAGAGCAAGATACATTTCTTTTTCTTAAAATGACCAGCTAAGCTACCAACCCCCTTACTGCGCAGGGACACTTTCACAAGAGTCACCAGCCTGGGCAAAGCGTCGGTGAGAACCTCTGGCTCCGTCTGTCCCACTACGCAACCGCACTAAATACTGGAGGAGGAACAGCCTATTTTTAAATCGCCGTAATGGGCAAATTTTAGCTGCTCATTGGCGAGAGGCAATTCTCTAATCCCAGAAGAACCAGTATCATTTGAGCTGTCAGCAACTGGCAGGCGGGATGGATTGTGCCTCCGGCTGTCAGGCAGCACGGCAAATCTTGCAGTGGACTTTCCTCCGTGACGGCACGTTGGCACGCAGGATTCCCAAACTTTTCTGAACTTGTTTGGTTTATCTTGATTAATAAACCCAAGTATTCGTAAAGCTGAGGCCTGCCATTAAGGAGGCGATAAGCCATAATTTGTAATAAAAGAGCTACCTTTTCCAATTGTCTTTGGCTGAAGCGGAGAGTCCCCGTAATGATTTATTGCCTTACTGCCAGGCTCTTGATAAGTGGACACCAAATGGCTCCTCATTACTCAAAAGCTCCTGTGATTTCTTGAACCAAAGTCCTTTCTAAGCTCCACTTAGTCCACTTTCCTTCCGAAGAAAATGAATCAAGGCCCTTCTCTCAGTAGCCTATAAACTATTTTAGCATAAAAAATATCATAAATGAGAAAGGAGAAAATCTTGTTTGCTAAAGGGCTGCTGGATGAACTGCCTCTTGCCCTTTTGATAGCATCTTTGAAATGGAAATGGCCAGCTGCCTGACCTTCTGTTCAATGACCCTTTTTGTACAAAGTCAAATTGCAGTGGCTTCACAGCAGCAATTCACCTATGGACATAAACTAGATTTCAGGGGGGTATGGAAGAGGAGGCTTCTATCTGCAGTTTCTTTAGAATATTTTTTCCATGTTAGTATTTCCTACGTACACATCAAGAATCAAGCTTATAAAATAAATTACTGTTCATAAAAGGAATTGAGAATTTTACTTCAGTAGCTTGCATCTCTCTACTTTTTTACATTATGGATGTAACAAGCCTTCTTTAAAAATGATTAATCAAAAAGATTTAGTATGTGAACAGTGCTACACGCAATTTTGAAAAAATTCTATAATCAGTTATTGGATTGTGGCATTAATTATTTAGCTCATTTTATTAGAACTCAAGGAAAAAATATAATTCTAAGCAGGATGAAAGATCAGCAAAAACAAAATAAGAGAAGAAATATCATATTTTCAAGTGTGTTGAGACTTAGGTGCCCAAATTTAGAAACTGGTTGCCCATGTGAGATGTCCCAGTGCCCCGAAAACCAGCTTCCCCGTCCAATTTATGCCCTTGCAGCTTAGTTTATCCTGTGATATGATTGCTTTTTAAGAGCAGCCATTCTTTGTTAAATGTATTTGCCAAATTCAAATGCAGTCTTCCAGCTGGGGTAAATCACTCGTGCTCTATTTTACCAGCTGAGAAGCTGTCCAAGGAGGTTTCCCAGAAATTCATAGAAACATCAGACTCAGGGTGCTTGTTGGCAGGAGCCCGGGCCAGCGTGGGCCACGGCAGGGTTTCCCCAACTGGAAATCTGGTCCTTTGCCTTGCACCACCATCACAGTGACTCATCCTTTATCTTTCGGCTCCACGTCTGCCTCTCTGCCAACTGCCAAACATCACCCGGCCAAAAAGAAAAAGAGGGGGATGTGTTTTTTTAAGCAGAACATTTAGCAGTATTTCAACTTAGTTTAAAATTATGCCTGGATCATGTAAGCATAAGCAATCACTCATAGCTGTCAAAAAAATTAGACCCTTAAGGTGGGCTAGTACATTTTCTGATTAAAGAGCGGCCCTGATTGTTGTTTTACAGCTAACAGCTGGTATGTTAAAGCTAAAATCTGAGTGTCAATTAATTCTGTATCAGATCAGCTGAGAAAGACAACTGTGCGCAAGCATATGGTCATTGCAGGAATAAGGCTGCTGAAAGCTGAGGGTGTTTGATGGTTTCAGCCTGTCGCTCTTCCCTTATGATATTGTAAATGAGGCTAAAACAGTTTAATTCGTGTAACTGGCAGTCAGAAGGAGTGTTTAATTGAGGGAGAGGGGAGGGCTGGCAGCACTGGCAGGTTCTCCCGCGGTTGCTTGATGCGCAGCGGATTGTGCCCAGTGGCAAGTTGCCCAGTCTTGTAGCACACACAAAACCAGTTCATAATTACACCATAATTCAATCTGAAGTCTCGTTTCCAATAAATCCCTCATGAAATTAGTATTCTACCCGGCGGCAGCCTGGGCAGCTGCTGGCCCTGTCACCCTGGGACGTGGCAGCCTGGGTGAGTGCCCATCACTCCTGGTGAGAGCGTGGTGGTGGCTGAGGGGAAAGGCCACCGGCCGGGGCCCCGACGTGCTGCCGTTGTGCCCTGTCCTCTTGCTTTTTGGCGGTGGGTAGGCACGGCTTTCCTGTTTGGAAATTTTCTAGTTGGTTGGTTACAATGCAATTTTAAAGGAGAAGGAAAACAACAAGCAAAACGAGCAGAGAAAATACAGTATAAGAGATGACCCTCCTTCTGTTCCTGCTGGCACAGGTCAAGCCAGGACAACTTTCAAGGCGTATCCTTGGGCTCCCAAGTTCAAAGGCACAACTGTACATTTGCTTAAGTGTTAAGCATGTGCTTATGTCCATTCCTACACAACAGTGCTCTCAAATCATGTGAAAACTCTGTCAGATCAAACAAAACAAATTTTTATATAATGTTTTTTAGAAGCTGTCAAAGGTTTAATCCAAAATGAGGTTTAGTTGAAATTCAGGTTCCTAATTTCAGAAATACCATGCTCAGAATGACCATATTTTGATTTCTGAGGTGCTTAAACTTAATTATCACAATTAAAGTTCAAGTGGCCGTAGCTCCATGCTGCCAGAGCTCCTCTGGTGCGGGGGGAGACTCAGCAGGTTGGCACCTCTCGGGGTCCAAGAAGGGGATACTCTTCCACCTGCTGTGCTTTCCATCGTACCCCCGGCCTCGCCTGTGCTGTCTGGTCTCTACTTTTTTTCACACAGCCGGGGGAAGAGGTGCTGCTTCTCTTTTCCAGAGAACCCCTGTGGTTAAGGCGGAGGGAGTCCTGGGTTTCTCCTCTTCTGCCTGAGAGGCTTGTGTACAGGGGTGTCGTGGCTACTGAACTGTACTCTTCTAGGGGAAAAGCTCGTGGGGAGGCCAGGAGAGAAATTGCTCTTCACCCCTCCTGTTGAGAAATGCAATTTGGAATAGTCCCTGGAGGCAGTGAGAGCAGCCACGAGCACGACCATCTCACTGCGAGAGTAAGGCACTCACCTAGGAAGCAGGATGGGCCCCGCTGGCCGTGCACTTCATCCAAGGACTGATGTAATTAAAAAAGACACAAGCAAATAGTCATCTGATGTTACTTCTTGTATAAAAGCATCTGAAATACAACTGACAGAGACTGAAGTGTCTTTTCAAGTCCCATATGTGAAGGACTCTAAAACGGCCAAGAAGTATTTCACAGATGTTTAGAGGAAAATAAAAATCCCTCTCTGAGCTGAGAACAAGGATGAAATATTTAGACCAAAGGTTAGTGTCCTCCCATATATATAAACCTCCCAGGTCACCGGCTGTTAAGATAAAAACGTTTCCTCCACAGCGAGGCCTCACAAAGCTGTAGCAGTGATGCACTTACAGGAGAAATAGGAACAGCGAGGAGACATGTTTCTGAATGAAGTCGAAATACAAAGTCAGGGATACGTAGAGAGCAGAGCGTGAACCCAGGCGCGGGCGGGCGTGCATGGCGTGGCCAGCCCGGGGTGGCCAGGGCAGGGAGCGGCGCTGGCCCCTGGGGACGGGCAGGCAGGGGACCCGCTGCTCCTCCGCAGCCCCGCACCTCTCACGGGGCTTCTCCCAAGCCAGGCGGGAGGAAAAATTTCAAAGCAGAAACCCTGCTGCAGAGTATGGCCGGCCCTGGTGCGCAGCTCACGGGGAGCTGAGGAGCTGTGCGTCCATTGCTCCAAATCAAGAAGAATTTTTAGAAACCTTTCCAGAGAAAAAGAGTGATTTTTTTTTCCCCTGTCTGGAGTTTGTCCCCATCACCACTGCATGTGAGCAGCTCCCAAGGAAATGCCCAGCGCCCCACCTATGTGACCCAGCCCCCCCCGCAGCCATCCCCACGATCCAGCATCCAAGGACAGGCTCGCCAGGAGCTACCAGCCGTTACCTCCATAGCTACAAAACAAAGTGCTCATGCTTCCTTTTCATCCATACTGTCCCAGCGAACATAAGGCTAAAATAACCACTCCAGTGCCTTGTTTGAAATGAAAATGGCAGCACTTTTTCATCGGGAAGGTCTTTTATCATCTCCCTTTTCACCAGTGGCACCGTGACAGTGAAAATCAGTTAATGCAATCCTCACAAATCAGCACTAACCCCACAGATGCCGGGAACCTTTGACAGAACAGCTTCATACCCTGGAGGAAGTTACCTAATTCCTAAAGGTCTTCACAAGTTCGGCACTCCCTGTTGTTTCTGCACAGTAGCGGTGCAGGATTAGGGGCACGACACAGACGCCACCACAGACAGAAGTGCTGTGCTAATACCTCTCTGAAAATCATCTGTTGGCTCCGCTTAAAATCCAGGGCTCCCAGGTGAAGGAACAAACGCTGCTATACTCAGCTTAGATATGTTTATCTCCCAAAAAGGAATAATTATGGAAACCCAGATTAATTCAATTATTTTACTTCAAATAACAAGCTGAATCCTGCAGTGCAGCTTAACCAGACTAATGAGCACAACAGCGAGGATGAGCAGAGCGCTAGCTAGGGGGAAGGAAAAAGTGGTTCAGAAACCAGTGTGAGAACATGCAAATAAAACACCTACCAGGTTTTATGCCTTGCCCTTATAATCATTGCCGATGCTTTGAGGGGTTCTGCAATGCACAACTGCTTATGCACCCTTATTTTCTCCCAAACAGCTGATTGTTTATTTTTAATGACAAAAGTATCACGCAGACCATAGTATATGGATTGAAGACGCCGCTTCCACATTTTTCTGCTTGTTACTATTATTCCTGGGTTGTGAATATTTTAAAGCACATGCCAGCTCTTTGCCTCTGAAAATCAATGGAAGTTTGGCCGTTGACTTTAACAGAGCTGGATCAGATCTGAAGGTCTGTACCCCCCACCCCCTTTTTAAATAAGTGGCCATTTTATAGGATAATGGTCCTGGAGCGTATTGATTGGCCTCAGCTAGGCTGTACATTGCCCTCACTGGAAAATGTAAAACCTGTAATGGGCTGAACACAATGGGGATGTGACTGACATGTGCCGAGGGCATTTTGGGGCTCAGGGCTGCATTCCACTTAGGGTGCTGCAGCGGTGAAAGGCGTCACGGGGGACACCCGACAGGCCCGGCACGACTGCGCCGCACGGAGCACAAACATCCATAAACCTGCATCTGCTCTGCGGGGATGGTGACCTCGATGCAATGGGCTTTGTGCCGGTCTGCGAGGACGGCACACAGGGCTGCGTGTTTCCCTGCCTGGGCCGGGGGGACAGTGGCCTGCACAAAATGCCACCGGATGCAGCAAAATGGCGATGCGGAAAAATATCGGCATCATTTTGTCTCACCGCCTTCTTTAAGTATCAGTAGCGTTGAATATTACTATGACTAAGGTAAGTATGGAGAAACCTGCATGGTTATGCAGAGATGCGCTAGAGAAGCGCTAGATGTCCCAGAGAAGTGCTGATGAACATGTCAGCCACATGCCAACCTCATCACCACCTTAAATCCGCCCCTGCCTCGTCCGCTGGATGGGTATCTGTATTTGTTGCTCTGTGCAAAGTACATTCAAATCAGAACCACTGTCCTGGAAAAAAATCTTTCCGATATAACAACTGATGATGTGAGCCCACGTCAGCGGTAGCCTCTTATTGACCGGTGGGGGTTTTGGATCAGGCCCTCCCCCGTGGTCATTTCCAGAGGCAATTATCCTGATAGCTCCTGCTTTGCCTTCTGTCACGTAGTGCGATTGCTCTGGGGCCGGCCAGGCTACCGCGCTCTCCTGGAAGCCATTTCCCTTCACTGAACTTTGATTGTGAGGAATAGGTTATTGTCCAGGGTTTGAAAAGGGGACTGTGCACCAACCTTGCCGGACCGAGGCGCCGGCTCTTTTCATAGTCAAAACCGAAACAAAACATAGTTTTCTCCCGATGGCCGCATAAGTTGCAATGCAATCTACACCTGCGTGCCTGTTCATCTGAATACCGGAATATGCTGTGCGAGACTATCTCCTGAAAAACATCGTATATTGTCTACTGCTTCCAAGACTTAGGAGTCTGCACACACAGGAAATAAAATCTTAGTTTTGCAGGAATCAGAGGAACGTGATTTTTTTTTTTTTTAACCTGACTTCACCCCACTTAAAATAATGTTTTAGGTACAGTATTAATGAAAAGCTACTGTCATAAAAGCAGAGAACGTGGGTGTCAGCCAGTGTAATAAAGGTAATGTAAAAATCATAGAAAGTTGATGTGTGACATGTATTAGCCCTATTACACAGGCTGTGCACGCACGTGCATGATATTCAGGACACCCTCTTATCAGGTTTAATTATATTAGTACCCGCTGCTCATCTATATCCTGTATAAAAGCAGCAAGGCAATCATTAGAAATAAGCGTCGCAAGGTAAAGCAGAGAACGGAGCACAGCGGCGGCTTCTCTCTCGCGGTTTGATTTGACATGCTTGCATAAACACGTATAGGACAATCCTTTATTGTTTTATTTCAGGTAACAACCAACCGAAAAACCCCCAAACCTGAAATAAATTGATCACATTTTTCCATAAAGGAAAAAGCTGAACTACGTATGGCTACAAAGACAGAGGAGATTGTATTAAAGGACTGTGAATCTAGACCTCTTTGTTGTGTTCGCAGGGATTTTCAGGGTGATTTAGTGTGGATTGATTTGCAGTTTATTCTGCAGCCATTGTTTGTAATGTGCTTTGCAAGCTCATGTACTCTGAACCTTAATTGTTCTAAATTAAACTATGGGGACCAGACAGAACACATTTCAATCAGAATTACAAAATATTGCACCAAATTCCTTTGGGATACATAATCTCTCGCTATGTCTGCGGCGCTTGTATACATGAAGGAGGAGTGAGAAAGCATATTTAGGAAGACATTTTACTATAATTTAATTTACCCTTTTCCATTGGTAAAGCAAACAAGGACAGGGATATTGGCAGAAACAAGCAAGCAAAGTCGTTCTGAAGCTGCCTCACAGTGGTATTTTTCGCACCCTGCTTAAGCAACTGCTTGCGCATAATTCTCCGTACCGGGCACGGCAGGTGGAAAAGCGCTGCCCGCGGTGAACGGCTGGGTGCTGACGGGGATCACAATGACTTTGGCAGGGTATAGAAGGTAATAAAAGCTTACTTGGGCTAGCATGGGAGAAAGGAGCAATAGAAGGTGCATTGATTTGAGCAATTCTGGGTGAAAGAAGCTCAGGTATCAGTAGAGTTGGAGCCCTTTTAAGCCAATATGCCCTTAGTGAAAGAGCTCTGTAATATTTGCTTGAAAAATACCTTTTTGTATCCTTGCTAGGACTGACCTGGCTCCTGGAAAGTTGGCAGCCAAAGAAAACTCCTTTTTTTTTTTTTTTCTCCAGATAATTGCTTCCCTAGCTGAAGTTCCTCTGAAGAACCATGGAGAGGCTTTTCTGATAAAGAAGTTACACACAAAGATATAATTTGGGAGGAAAACACTTGTTGAGGATGAGAAAGAGTGTGAGAATGCAGGATGAGCAGCAAAATCAGGGAGGGATTTTGGGGAAGAGCAGGTGATGCCAGTGTAAAACCCACTGCCATAAGGAAATGAGGGCTCTGGATAGCTCTGCCACACAGGATCAGATGTCTGACCTGCACAAAGCTCAGGGTACCAAAGCCCCGACAGAAGTTTCCTTTTCTATTCATCACTACACTGGTTTTAAATTTTAAAAGAATGTTGTTTTTGGAGATTACCAGTGGAAAATACTTTCTGTGTCCCTGTCCCAGCAAGGCAGAGGGCAGGTGCTTCAGAGCCCTGTGGGCACATGAGCATCCCAAGCCTTGAACAGGGTGATCGTAATTTTAGGCTATATTCTGCATAGCTATGTGGGTGATTTGAGCTGGGACCTCCCAGCAGTGCGTATCTCAGCAGCGTTGGGGGCAGAAGCAATGTCAGGATGCCAGTCTGTCCCAGGCTGCAGTGACCACCTGAGTCTCTCCGGGGTGGGCAGAGGGGGGAAGAGAGATCTCCCTAACTCATGGGGCAGACGGTGTAAGAACTCCTGGATGGTCTCTGAAGAAGAGTGAACTTTTGTGGCAGAAGAAAGGAAGGATAAGTGATGAAGGACAGAGAACAACAAGCCTCCACCCTGACTGAGGGGTCAGGTGCTGTTTACACGATCAGTCCTAGAAAGGCACCGTGATTTTGAGATAGGAATTCAAGTCCTTTCCGAGCTCACAAGTATCAGTGCCTCTTCCTGTCACTTCCAGTCTAGAGAAATACGGATCAACTGAACTGCAGCTCGACAAGCTCTGGAAAGTCACAAGTGATTTGTCAGAGCTTTTTCGCTGGGAGGTCACTACGTGCGAGAGCGTATTTAGGCACCGTATGTGTCCCTATTTATCGACTGCACCTGTGCTTCCATGCCGGGCCTGAAACAAACCCGCTCATACTCAATTTAGCATAGCAGTCTGAATTAGTTAATTTTAGTCAGTCGGTGATTGTTATTGCTAAGATCCACCACTGTTCTGCATTGCACAGGCATTAAAATTAGTGTGAAGATTGACAGCCTTTTTCCGGAAAGAATAAAAGTATCCGCACATTCATGATGAATATAAACAGAAAGGTCAAGACTCAAAACCCAGCAGTCACCTATATAGTCTCCAAACAGTAGACTGTCTCATAAGGTCACAACTCATTTAAGCCCAATGCTTCCTATGAATGATCCGGCAGATGTACATAAGTGAATGGCTTATTTATCATCAAAGACTGAGCTTAAATATAACTTTATTGAAAACGCTAAGATTTTACTCCTGTGTTTTAATTTAGACTACCAAATTAAATTCAATAGTGTTAGAAGAATAGATTCAAATGTTCAGACTGAGATAATACTGACTGAATATACTGTTCTCAGTGCCTGTAATGGTCTGACCGCCTCTTTATGTCAGTGGTTTTCAATCTCTTCAACATTTACACACCTAAAATCTTCTGCTGGAGGTAGGGACCCTTATGCTGAAAATTTAAGCCAATTGACAATAGGTTTGCTATCCTTGGTTATCTTTTATAGTGCTCTCATTCATAGTCCTTGGACCACAGGTAAAAAACCACTGACTGAGGTATTTACATAGCCCTCCTTCCCACGGTACCTGAGTACCCCAGTCACCATGGATTTATTTGTATTGCAATGATGTGAATTAAAAGAGCACTATTTTTCTCAATTCCACCTACCCAAAGAGCAGACACATCAAGGGTAAGATTTTAAAAACAAACAAACAGAAATCAAAGATTAGCTGCCCAAATCCATCCTTATGAGACTATTTAATGTAAAAAAAATCCAGCAGCTCTTGTTAGCAGTATCTACGGGCAGGCCAGGATTCTCAGCCCCATTTATCCTTTCCACCAGTGATTTGATCTACTGAATCCTTCTTTACAGCATTATTATTTGTTCAGTTTTGAGATTTGGCTTCTCAACTTTTCAGAGCGTAAACAAAGACAGACAAGATGTGAATTGTAGGGGCAAAAATGAGGTAAGAGCAGTCATTTATAGCAGTAATAAGGTTAGCTCATCCAGAGATTTTAGGTTTGGTACTAACTGCAAAAATAAAATATATTAAAATCTTTGCTTACAACCAAAGGCACCCTGTGCATCTACCTCATTAGTCTTTATGAGATCTCTATTGCAACAGTGCTCCAAAAATGTAAATCCATTTTTGTTACAACTGGCTTATTTAGAGGGAGGCATGAACACAGCCAACTGCACGGGGAGAACTGCTATGTGCCCTGCTGGTAACCAAATGAGAAGGTGATTTGGTGACTTAAAAGAAAGGATTTCAGTGGGTCCAGCACAGCATATTTCCTACGCAAAAAAAACCCCAGTGTCACACAACTGTCAGCCTTGGCACAAAGGAAAAGGCTTGGTAGGCACAGAGACAGATTTGCCCATGCTAAATGCTGCTGATATCCCCCTTCCAAAGGACATGCCTTGTGTTCAGCATGCCAGCCCCCCCCCNCCCCCAGCTGCAAGATGCATGGGACAATATGCGAGTAAATAAAATAAATGTTGATTACAGAACTGCTTCCTTTTCTTTCCTCTAGTGTCGCCATTAGGACAGAAAGTGAAACATATTTTTGAGAACAACTCAGCAGCTACAGTTTCTAAGTAAAGCTTATTATTTGTACAGCAAAAATCAAAACAACCTTTTATTTGTCACTGCAGGGAGAAGAAGAAATATGATTCCTGTCTCCTGGCTCTGTAATGTCCTCTTCTTCAGCTGTGCATTTTGTCCAGTTGTGTCTTATCATGTTAGTGAAAGGAGGGTTTCTGCTTCTTTCTTTCTTTCTTTTTCCCCCATCTTTCTTTCTCTCGCTCTCTTTTTAATACCTCCCTGTTCTTGACCTGACCTCTTGCTCATGTAACATCTCAGTTTTTAAATGGTCATTCACTATCACCATTTCTTTTGGGAAACACGTTTCTAAGCCTAAGCATACAAGATTATAGCAGATTTCTTAGCTTACTGTGTAGTGTGTTTCCCATGTGATAGCTTCTCCTCAGGAAAGCTATTCTTTCATGCAGCCATAGCACCAGCATTGATCAGTGGAAAAGTTCAAGGCAGCAACTCATCAAGCACAGCTTCAATACTAGATTCCAGACAAGGTCTGCAATAAATAAGACCAGTAACAAAGCATCATATTTCCTCCTTACACAGAAAACCAACAGTGACACAGTTCTAAATTTCAGAATATAAGGACAATTTCTTCTCTGCATTGGAGCAAGATGAAAGCTGGAGGTATACTGCCTTTTAATATAAACTATCTTTAAGTAATCATGAATTTTTAGGATGCTAGTCTTTGAAGTGTACTAGCATATCATTTGAAATGCACAGGTTCTTACTGTATGAGATTTTTCAGTGCCTTCACTGAATAGGACTTTGCTGTCTGAGCACCGTGATACTATTGAATATGAATGTTTAGAATATATTATTCTGACCCCAGTGTTAGTTACTGCTTTTTATAAAATATAATAATGGTTCCAAGATTTCAGCGTTAGCTAACAAAAAAAGAACAATCTAGTGCTGTAAGCAGATAGGAAAAAAATTCCAAATAGCAGTGCGATAAAAAAATATACACCCTATGAGGCCCTCACAGATTATTGCTATTGATTTCTTTCCTGGAGACGTGGAAATGTTACCAGATGGGGTGTTAGGCAGTAAGTGTGTGGGTGCAAACGCGGTTTATTGCTTGCTGTCTAGAAATCACTGAAAACCTTCACAATTCTGTTTGGCTGTGTCACATAAAAAGGTAAATTTTTTGCCCTACACCAGTCCTTACAAAAAGCTACATGACATGCTATAGCAATGAGCATACAGTAAATTTGTCTCTAAGGAAAAAAATATCAACAAGGGAATTAAACACACACAGATACATGCACACGCTTCCCAGGGACCGTAAAATGCCTTGCACATATTTGAGTATTTGTCCTCATCTTGGTCATATCCTTGCACTATGTTGATTTAAATTCGTCTGAAAGACTAAATTGATTTCTTTCATGGTTTTTCTCTTTTACTTCTGCCTGGAACATTGGGCTCTGTCCTGTATTTTATGCTTATGGAAGTACTAATAAGATTTGCTGTAGGTTTCTAAAAGTCAGGTACTGGAGCTGGACTATAATGCACAACTGTGTCTGACCCCCTCGGGGATGCACCCATTAAAAAAAAAAAGGCTGACCTTCTGTCACTTTCTTCCTCCTCCCTTTTAATGATTCCTTCTATATCCTTTTGAGAAGATCTTTACAGCCCTTTGACCCCTGTTAGAACAGGAAGACTTAAACAGCTAAAAGTACCCTCAATATCAGCGGTTGCCAACAGGAGCTCAAGAGGCTTTTTAGGAAATGCCAAAAGACAATAACCTACATTTTCAATGCATTTAGAGACGGGTCCACATTCAATATTGTATAATTCCCCTTTCGTTTGCTTTAGCGCAGCACGTGCTCGCGCTGAGCCGAGGCCTGACAGTACAAACAGACATTCCCCCAGCAGCAAAGCTGCTGTTTTGGCAGCAAACCCATTTTTAATGGCAGAGCAGCAAAGCTGTGCTAATTCTACACGTTCTGTTACTTCTTATTTAGTCTTCAGAAAAATAGAATTATGTGCTTTGGAAGGATCAAGAGGCTCTGGCTTTGCTCCGGCAGTGATGTCCACCGCCACCAAAACTCATGCCCTGCTGTTCCCTCAACGTTGTAAAATCATCCACCACCCTGTAGCCCAGCATGTGCCGCTGCGCTCCGCGAAGAGAAGAAGCACAGCAGAAGCGGGTCATGCCAAGCTGAAACCAGCCTCTGCCTGTTCTCTGAGGATATTTCTCAGGTGGTGGTGAACAACCCGGCAACCTGTAGCTAAGCAGATCGGTGCTCACAGCTGGATAACAGCTTGTTACTGAGCTCAGGCATAGGCGTGAGGATGCGGTGGGAGGAAGGCTATATGGGCCAGCTAGAACAACGCCAAGATGAAACTTAGGGGTGAAAGAAACACCTTTGCAAACCATTCCTTAAGGAGGCTTGATCAGAGAATGCAAAGGAGGTTTTTCTTCATGCCTTTCAGCAATATTGCATATTATTCTCTCTTTCTGTGGAAAAGCAGCCTCTGATTCTGCTCTGAGCCTCTGCTCAGATCAAGACAAGCAGGAGGACACATCTGAGCAGGGCAGCTGATGAAATAGCCAGAGCTGAGCTGGGGCTGGGTGCTGAAAAGCAAAGAAGTGATGGTGGAGTAAATATCACCTGGGAAGTTACATGGACTATTGCAATGGTGTCATGCATTCTCATGGACATCTCATTATGCGCATCATCAAATAAAACATCATTAAAACACCAATTAAGCAGTGTGATGTAGCCATCATCTTTAAAATTCAGAGAACAGTGTTTTGGGATAACATACAATTTAACAGAAACTGAGGCAAATCCACCCAATCCTCCCGTACTTCGTTGCATCTGATCTTTGGGGACACCAATCCAAAAAGGAGAGCTGGAGCTGTGTTAAAATAGACACGACCAATCTCACTAAGCATTTGCAAAATGTTCCCTGATACAGCCAAGCCGCTGGGCTGTCAACACATTCAAGAAAGAAAGTAAAACTTGAGTTAGACTGAGGAAATTAAGTGAACAACAGGGATGTGTAATAAAAAGGTATTTCAGGAAGGACAATTAAACACAGACACTTAGGTTTCTTTAGGTATCTCCCAAGACTCCGCTTAATGTTCATTGCTCGCAGCACATACTAACTTTGATAGCTCAAGCAGTTTTCCGCTAAAGTGACTTAAAAGAGTCTATCTTGATGCAAGTGTGCCTGAATACTGCGATGGAGTTCAGCCTCCTTTGCTGCTAAGAATGAAGATACTCTTAAGCATACAAAACAACTATCTATGGTCTATTTGAGCAATTACAGTATGGAGACTGAACTGCCATGGATGACCTTATTTGGTCATTTGTAGACCCGTAGGTTTGGAAAATTGATGAAACTAGTCTTCATGGCAGACATTTCAAAGACAGTAACAAGGAGATCCCCATGTGAGTGATGTTCAAGCCCTACAAAATGAATGGCCATGAACATAATTGGGCAATATCCCACATAAAGTGTGATGCTCCAGACAACGAGACATTTTATATACAATTGACTCCAAAGAAAAAAGAGCCTTCTGTTTACATGTTTGCATGACCCAGTGGACCATGCAATAATAACCAGGTAGCCTTGGTGTCACACTGACAAAGAATGAAACTTAGTCTAGTATTTTCCATAGCCCCCTGCCATGGACTCAGAACACGCACATGGCAGAGCATCATTTCCTTCAGACTTCTGCAGACTCCATGGTGGCCACACAGTAAATACAGATACAGAAGTTATCTTTCTTTCCCTTAAAAACATGAGCAAGTGAGATCAGGTATTTCCTCCTTTGCGAATCTGCAAATCTGGTGAAGGGCAGTAATTTTATAATTTCCAGCGACAAAAGTAGCAGTCCCAAGAAAGGGTGAGGGAAAAAAAAAAAAGGTAAAATTTTCCTGCAAGCTTCTTGCTGCAGATGAAAAATGAATCACAACACGGGTCTGATAAACCTTGTAGGCCAAAACAAAGCACAGCCAAGAGTCCCCGGCTCTTGCTTTGTCCTCTCTGAGGCGCCACGTCCCTTGGGGACCAATTGTGCATCTCAGAGAGTCCTTTTGCCTGGTGGCCTGTCATGGAGTCGGTTGGACTATAACTCACAGCTGCTATTTCAGAAACATTTATTTTTTGTTTGTTTTAATTTATTTCACACACACGCATGTGCACGCACAGGCACACATATACAAAAGCCTGGCTCTGCTTTTTTAAGAGGCCTGGAGTGCCCAGGCATTTCATTTTTTTTCATGCATTAGCTTCAGAGGGCTTCAGCAGTAGAGGAGTATTTATTTATGGATTAGATTGACAGAGTGCTCCCTACAAGTGCTCCGGATTCAGCTCTATTGAACTCGGTGCACTTACACTGCGGTCCTGATCCTGCAGAGCGAGGGGAACCAGCCCCAGTGATGTTCTCAGCCCAGAGCTTAAAGCTAAGAATATGTTTAAAGTGTTTGGGGACTGGAGCTCCAACCTCTAAATATCACATGAAAATAAATGTCCTACGATTCTCACCAGCTCCTGAAGCTGTAAATCTTTTAAGTTTATCATGAAATACTAAATAAGTAAAGCCGATACTACCATCAAGAATGAATCTGGCACTCAAGTCAGACCGTCCAGCCGGCAGTTTTCATGAGGTGCATATTTACATAAGCATTTAGAAATTATTTGTATTTAGGCATATTAAAAAACACTTTTTACTACAAAAAGGCAAAAATATTCTCTCAATTTGCATCAATACTTAACTAACAAAGAATGACCAAACCTTAGATTTCTACTAAGTACATAAATCTTGTATATCAGACAGAACAGGCTTCACGTTAGCAAAAAGCCCCCAGTAGAAGCAGTTAGTGCCGTGTAATAGCAGTCGCTTGTTAATGAAATCCATCCTTCGAAGGAGTGATTTTAGAATTCTGCAATAGCCAATGAAAATTACATGCAAACATTATGGTCATTTGTTATCATTATAAATTGTGATAATGTCATGGCTGACTTACAAAGATGATGACCTGAAAGGCCATGACATTATGACATTACATTTTATCAATAATGAAAAATTGCTTCTTTTGCATGATTGTACCGGAGGTGAGCCAGGACCCTGGAAGGCTGCTGGCTCATGCAGACCGGTCTCAGCGCTGGAGAGGAAAACAGACTGATAAAGAAGTATTGGGGGAAAACAAACAAACCAACTATAGCAAGGCTAGAGACAGGAGAATTTATTTACCTCACAGCATTTAATTTGAATTTCTGAAGGCCCGGATGATATATTTCTCGAAGACAGCACAGGGGAGATTCACCCAACGCAAGGAGCTTACAATAGGCTCCTTCTAGTACTTGGATGGCACGGTGAAAGCCTCGGGGACCAATGAAGCCCTTAATAGAGGAGTTTAATGTTTTCAGTGGCATTAACTGACAATTCTGATTTGGTTGTTTTCTAATCCAGCCTCTTTCCATTGCCTAGAGTGCCCCTCTGCCATGTACCTCAGACAATCAGCTTTAAGCTGGATCTTGGTGATCCACAGTACCCTGGACTGTCTGCCAGGGAGAGGTGGGATGAATGGCCCATTATGCAGGGAGATCATCGGAAATAAAACCGACTCAGCTATTACCACTGGCACAAGTGCTGTAATTTGACAGCTGCTCCAACAGCCAAAAATCAGAGAACCGCAGGTCACGCAGTTCTGCCGGGCTCAAAACACGCCATTTCTCCTAGCTGCACAGAAACCTGAGCTCTCAGATGCCTGAGCAGGTATTTACACCTGCAAGAACGTGTAAAGTCAAACCTCCAGCCTCATCACTGCCAGGGTGCAGAAGAGCTGGCCCCGCTGAGGAATTACAGGAGGTGTGGTGACCTCCATCTACTTTCTAGCACACTGGGAACCCCAAACCACTTATGGGTACGGTCCCTTCCACATGCTTCCCATGCAGCATTTCTTGCCTCCACTCCTGGAGCACAATATATATCTGAGAGGCTTGATACGGAGTACGGAGTCCCTCTGCTCAGATACACCCAGCCTTGACGCTCACTGCAAGGGACACAGTGCTGTTCAGCCTCAGCATTGCCATGGTCTCTTTTCCAGGCCCACAGAACAAATTACTCTCCCACACAGTCACTAAACTGCTAAAACCCAGCTCCTGGACTCCTGCCTGCTGTTGGTTCCCTGTAAGAGCACTAAATCCACAGCAGGATCTCCTACCAGCTGCCCCTCAGCCCCTGCCCCACGTCCCACCATCTCCCACCCTAGACAAAGCCCTGAGCAAACAGATGGGCTTTGCCCCATGCCTGGTGCTCCTGCTGGTGCGGGTCCTACGAGCAACAAAGGCAGAGGCTGCACACTCCTTGGTTTGAAGTGAATAGGGGCTATAACCTGAGTTTAGACCCAGCCGTAAATTCCTCAAGCCCCTGGAGCAACAGGGAGGGAGCGTTTAACAAGCAGGGCTCCCTGCCTCGCAGCATCCCCTCTGCCAGCCCCACCATGCCTACCCACGTGGGACACAGCTCTACTCGGCTCTGAGGTGGGTACAGTAATGTCACAGAGGTGCCTATGTGTAAAAACGTGTTCTCACTGTAATTGTTTTGAAAACATCTGCCAAAAAGCCATTGTGTATTTGTAGTAGTATTTATGAGGGCAGTTTTATGGTGAATATGAAAAGAAATACCCATAGTGATTCTCTTACACTCTACAGTATGAAGATCAAAAAAGGAAAGTTGATCATTTTACTTGCTGGTTTGCCAAGGCTGTAAAGTTTCAAGCAGATCTATGCAGTGATGGTTTCTCAGTAAATCAACATATAGCGGGTGTTGTTTTTTTTCTGAGCCTGAAAAATATAATTTAAAAAAAAGTTGGAGGCACTGGGGTACCTTGTCTTATCTCAGACGCACTTTTTCTCTCAGATGGCAGTAAAGAGGCAAATACTGTACTACACATATATACCAGAGGCTGAAATTCCTAAAATAAAGACTAGAAGAAACCTAAAATCTTTACATTTGGGGTACAAAGTACATTTTATTTTGTTTCATTTTTTATGCAGGTATTTCATGGGAGGAACGTAAAAGACCTATTTATTCGATGCCATTTCCTCACAGTAATGGCTTCTGCACATGTTCTCTTGATGCCACCGTTTCAAGCAATCTATGTGGAAATGCAAAGCAGTAGCACCTTATACCTGAAAAATATTACAGAAACTCTGCCTTAATTCTAGTGGAAAGGATGGCGGCAGCAGCGCAAGCCAGCTGCTTGCCAGCACACGGTGTAGGAGCAGAGAGAAAGGTTTGACCAGTTTTCACCTAAGAGGTTCACTTTTTGTGTGCATATGGGCTTCTGCTGGTGGTATGAAATCCCAGGGCATCTGCCAAGACGTATTGCTTAATGTTCTCTGCTTTTCAAAGGTTCAGTAAGCAAAAGGGGTTATCCTGAGCAAGCTGCTATGACCATGACAGGAGCAAAACACCTCTGTGTATAAATTTGAAACCTTTAACCTCCTAACTGTCAAATTTCAATATTTCTGGTCACAGTGTTAAATGCACCCTAGCATTTTTATTGAAAGAGTTTTCAGTGTATCCGGATGGAAAAATCAAAGTTTGCTTTTATATTTACACACTGTTAGTAAGTTGTTAAAAGAAGAATAAAACAAGGTGACTGCCAGCTATATTTTGTATTAGTGTAAGCTTTACAGCTTCAGCATAATAAAATAGCATCCCTATTTTCTCTGTAACCTGTGACGTACACTCTAAATGACTTACTGTTATTGCTGCTTTAAGATACACTACATCTTACTAATGATAAACAGACTGTACCGTGTTGGGGCTGGGGTTTAAACTAGACAGAAAGGAATACAGGAAAAGATGAGATGGGATAAAATGTCACCATAACAAAAAAAACCACTTTAAGCCAAAATCTAGTTTCCAACTCCTTTAAATATCAGTGTTCATCTTACCTATTTATTTTTAGTTTGTATTTTTTGCCTTTGCGCGTACAAAGGGCGTGACTGCCACTGATGGACACAGAGATCTTACATTGCCCTACCTAGAGATGCCCTTCTATTTTAATACCTTTTCCTGCTCTGTCCATTTTTGTGCATGAATCCTCTATCATTCCATCACAAAGACCTTTATGACAGCAGACGGGTGAAAGACATAATGGCTTTAGAAAACCATTTTCCTTTCAAACAGTAAGTAAATATTATCAGAGATATGTGTGACAGTGATGGAGAAACCCGACATGGAGCCGTCCCTTCCAGGGGAATCACTTGGCTCCTGCTCCCTTCAGTGCAGCCACCACCAGGACCTTCAGCAGGGAGCACTGAGGACGACATTTATGAACCCTCTACAAAGCAAAACCTTCTGAAATGCCATCGTTGGCAGCAGTTACGACTGCCAGGGCTGCTCCCTGCGAGCCCCTCGCAGCCAGGGCACATGTGGGAGCGCAGTCTGCTCCCCCCGCAGCCCTGGGGACGGCTGCTGCCCACACAGCACGGCGCAGCCGCCCAACGCTGAGCAGCCCTCGCAAGGCTGCCCGTCTCTGTGCTCCTAAGCTGCATATGAGTCAGGATTGAACATTTACCGTTAAGCCCTGCTGCCAAGAAGAAAATTTACTTGGGGGCAATGAGAGGATTACAACCTGGCTTCTGATCTGCCACGATGCCGTTTTACACTAGGGTGACTGTTGGCTTGAGTTAAGTTACTGTGCTTTATGTGGAGTAGATGTAATCAGAACAAGGCTTTAAGCACCTATTTCTTCTGCAGAAGTGTCTCTGCCTCTGGCTCACACGGACAACAGGATGGCAGTACTGGCATCTCTCGGAATCGGTGAGCACAGACCTGTTGCTAAATGGTCCAGCTTTTTCAGAGATGAACGTAGCAGCACGTGGCACTTTTGGAGGGGAATGTTTCCTTGGGTTAGCAGCAGAGAGAGCCCTGAGCGTGGTGATGCAGAGAGAGCCCTGAGCGCCACAGTGATCTGCTGAGCTGAGTACACAGCACTGGGCACACGTTCCTCCTCCCCTGCTAACCAGACCATCGTGGGCATTTCTGCCCATGAGTTGCAAGGGCATCACCTCTACAACAGCTTTGCATGTTTAAAACTCGGTCCTCTCCTCCTCAGCTCCGCGTGGATACAGAACTGCACGTGCAATCAGGGCCTGCCTGCAGCCTCACGTCAAAACTGACTCCCAGGAGTCAGACTTTTAAGTAAAAGGGCAGAGGACAGGAAAGCAGCCAACCCTCCTCTGCTAAATGTAGAGGAAGATGTTTCTCAGAGTGGGAAGGCTCCTCTCCCTCCTTGGCTGGATGCAGGAGGGCTCCATCACCTCCATCTGCTCTCGCCTGTGACCCCCAGGATACTGCATTCCTCCCCAAGGCATGTAAATCGGAGCTGGAGGAGCCTCTAAATGCAGCAGGGTGTATTTACTGGTGAGCAGTTTTAGCTGTGTGCATTTCTCAGGGCTGTCTCACGTGTCCTGGAAGCTCAGCCCTGGCTGGGGGCCACGTCATGGGAGGTCAGGCTTGGCACGGTGATGCTCAGAAGAGCCCTGAGCACAGGGATCACCCACGTGCTGAAGGGCTTTACCGGAGCCCCCTGCAAGGGCACAGCCAAGCTGTCCTGCCCACACGGACACAAACACAGTCCCCACCTGCCTCTCTGGGCACAGGGGTGTTTAATTTATTTAAAGGAGGCACATCGCTGGCAGCAGGGGAAAGGTGTCTCACTGCCCTTTGACCTGTGACTCGGCTTGAAGAAAATGGGATGTCAACACGCTCCTGCTCTGAAGATGCAGACAGCAGCAGCTGATGGAGGCAAGATGTTTAAATTCACTTGTTAAACTAGGGATAATTTCCATGGTATTGATAGAAAAAGGCACAAATGTGGCAATTGCACCTACATTTGCCCCATTTCATGTGAAGTTATCAGGCAACGGCTCAGGTAGCTCCTTCCTGCTGCAGTGGGACCTCCTGCTTCGCTCCTCTGCGAGTCCCTGATGGTGCCCATGGTTTTGCTAGGAAATACTTGTAGCCTTATTGGATTTCAAAATGCCAACGCAATCTGAAATTCACAAGTCTGCCATTCTGATCAGAAAAGAAAGGATGGTGAGATCTGCCCTCAGTGTCATAAAATACTGGTCTCATACTGAAAAAATAAAGTGCAGAGAAATGGTGGTTCTGTCCACATGATGCACTAGGGCCATTTAGTCCTAACAGTCCTTTGAAATACCCTATTCAAAAAGGTATTTGGAGTTTTTATCACATTTAGGAACTTGCTTAAAACATTTCTGGATTTATCTGAAATCCATTACTAATTGCGATTGGTTTATTTTGTTGAAAAGCAGGAACCGGAGCCTGCAGAAAGTCCTTGGGTTTAGCAACATTTGCTAAATGCATTGTGACAGTGAAAAATAAACTTCATAAATGGTTGTCCAGTGCCTATTTATTTAGCCACAAGTTATAATGAAATTCAGGCCTTTTAGTCCTAAAAGAGTCTTCACCACAAACTGACTACAAGCAGCACTGCAAGCAGGTACGAGCGTTTCCCATGTAGGAAAACGTGTGTCAGTGGCGAGGGCACTGGCTGGGAGGAAGGAGACCTGAGAGGTATCCCATGCTTTGGCACGATGCATGGGGTGATGCTGGAAAGGTCACTGAAGCTCTGTGCACCTTCTGTTTGCTGCCTGTAAAGCAGTGACACTGAGGAGGGCTTTCACAGAGCTCTGTGGGATCAAAGGAGAAGCGGGGCTGTTTTACAGCTCTTAACTTTGTACTTTTCTAGGGATATGACTTCTGCTGTTGCTGCTCTTGTTTTCAAAACATACAATAATCTCAGTTTGGTCAAATAACAATCAAATACTATAATTTTAACCATGAAATCAATAGTCATGAAAATGGCCCTGGCTCATTATAGCTCTCTTGGGGAGTTTTCAAACAGATAAGGATAACGGCGGAACACTGAAACTGGAGTGGATCAAGTACTAATTGTAAAAAAGATGCAGAACAATTTTTGTGACTAAATATAGGAATATTGCTCACTTAAGGCTCTGAAATTGCATTCCCTGTTTGCAAATGTTTAGACAGATTCTTGTGTATTTCTCAAACTGTTCCTTAATTTCAAAACATCCTCAGTTTCAGCTCAAATGATTGCTTGGTGTTCATCTGCTATGTTGTGGCTAAAACCTTCCTTGTACAGTGGATGGCAAGGAACAATACCACATTTGTGTTGTGTAACCAGCACAAACACAGCCTAACCCAAAACCCCATATCCACCGGGCACTGGGTCGAAGCCATAACCAGTAAAAGAACAGTTGGTCCAAGCAACCCAGGGACAAGCTGCGGCTGAAGTTTATGTAAGACACTATCGAAATATTTAGGAATAACAATTCCCATTCTGTGCATTTGCAAAGACCCTGGTCAGCTTGTAGTTTCCATAGCAAAGAAACACTACATTACAGAATGTTACGTGTTCTATACCATTAGAGCCATCTGAACTTTGAAGAGGAAGAGCGCCTGTCTTTGCAGCAAACCCGTGATTGCTGGGAGTTCCTTCAGCATCCCCTTAAATTGCTGGCGTTCGGCTCATTTGTGCTGCTTCTATTCAATTGTTGTCTGTGTGATTCAATTTACCGTTTAGAGCCATTACCGTGTGTCATGAACTTTCTTAATCTGAAATGTGAGAATCTTCTCTTAAATATGGGGCTGCTGAGAGGGAGGTGTTGTGGGGGCAGGTCCCGCAGGACCCAGCCAGGGGAAGGGGGTGGAGAGACCTGACGAACTCTCCCAGCATCACTTCCTCTTCTTCTTCCTCCTCCCCCCTCACCATTTCCTTCCCTCCCCACTGCCCCAATTTGTGTCATTCCCCTCCTGTCCACATATGGAGCCCTGTGGCATCCAGTATGGAGGCAGGGACTTACAGGGCGCATGGGGTGTTTCCCATACAAGGATGAGTAAAAGGCATGTTTGTCACCAGCTAGAGCATTCCGGCTTGGAGCTAAAATGTGGAAAAAAATTAAGAATATTATTTCACTCCTTCCATGATCTGTCTCCCTCCTCTGTAGCAATATTAGCAATAACTAACAAGAAAAACATATCTGCCGAGGAAATTTCCGGGCTTGATTAATGCTGTTTGGCAGTTCAGCTGGGCAGAGCGTGGCTGTGTGGAGGGGAGTCTCGGAGCACAATCCTTCAGGCGAGGCTGAGGGGGCTGTAAACAAGCTATGAAAGTTTAATGACATTCAAATATCTGAATGACTCCTCAAACGGTGTAGTGGTTAGGAATTGTCCTGTACAGCTTTTGTAAAGAATTCACAGGGTTAATGACTAAAGAATGGAGTTCTGGTAATCAATATAGTCCTCTGGCTCTATTGATTGGAATCGCCTGCTTATTTTGCAGCTAAGATTTTTTTAGCCCATTCAGAACAAAGACACCCTAGGGGACTGTTAAGTAAATAGGCATTTAAGACTTTTTCGTTGCTAAGAAAGTAGTTAATTATTATTAGTGCTTAAAAGTCTCAATTTAGATAGAACATCCCAAGGAACATCATAATTTCCCTAGTTTTCTGTGTTTTATGCAAATTCATGTGTATTAACAGCTATTTGGAAGCATGCACCTGTTGGGCTGGGCAAGGTGCCGAGGGATGCTGCAACCCAGGAAGGGCTGAAGGCACTGAGCATCTTTGCAGGGGACCTATACACAGAGAAGGATCAGGAACGCCAGATGGGTTCAATATTTGTAGGGTGATGACTGTTAAGCAACACGAACATGCCAAGGAATCATCATGGGTCTTTTGCTGAAAGATGACATTCAAAGAGGTTGAGGAAGACGAGGTCCTCAAAAGGGAGCTGGGCTTTGTACATACAATGTTCTTCCCCAAAGAAAGTGCTTCACAAACCAAACAACTTTCTATTTTGCCATACACGTAAGGACTTCCGCTGCCACTGTTTTTGCCGGCCAAATTTGCAGAGGGTCACCAAATCACCTAAGGCAGGTGCCAGCGCAGAGGACTCTGAGCCAGAGCAGGGCAAGACGCACCGGGACGCCCCTTGCCTGGCGAGCAGCACGGCCCGCAGCCTCCGCAAGCACCTGCCTGCCTTTGCTTTAGCAGATGTCAGAGGACAGGGGAATCTCAAAAATCAACTACACAGTTACACATCTTTAATCAAGGATGTGAACTATACGGTCAAACCGAGCCCGTGCTGGGCTGCAGCACCGCCCCAGCCCTGTGCTCCTGCCCAGGTGCCTCCTGCAGAAACCAGCTGCAAACTCAGTCACCAACCAAAGCCGACAGGTCCTGTAGCGTCTCCGCTCTTGTCACAGTAGAGCTGGAATCCTTATGACTAATATTCTTTTCTTACTGCCAGACAAATTTTTACTTCTTTTTGCCTTTTTTTTCATTTTAAGCCAAAAGCTGCTCCTTGCTGAGCAGAAGATGGAGCGCAGAACGGCGCTTCCCCACTGAACTGCCGAGTACGATGGAGCTGCTTTGCATTTTGATGCCACTCTAGTTTTCTTTGCTCTTTGCTTGTTCAACCATTTTTGCTTGTTACACTTAAAGCTGTGAACTGAGTGGATCAGAGAAAAGATGTCCATTTGGGACTGCAAGCATAGCTGATCTTTCTCATCCCCCTTGAAAATTAATTATCATAGCTGCTCAGTAGTATGGGCATTTGATAAAAACACAGAGATCATGCACCAGTCAACAAGCACTTATTCACCAGCTGAGGCATTAAGAAAACATCGCATTTCATATATGATCCAATTAACAGCTTTTTTCCCCTGACAATGATTTCCTACATACTTAGGCCATTATATACAATTTGGTAATATGTGGAAGTATTCATCACGCTTGCATTCCCTGACACTAATCCTGTTTGCAGATTCTCCTCGCTTTCCCCTTCCTGGGATTTAGAGTGGAGATTCCTGACTGCAGCCTGTACAGAGCAGTGGCTGGATTTTAGCCATAAGTGATGCTGCAGATCCATAAAGTGATAGATACAGGTAGAAGGGCAGCTATGTTCCTAGTTTTACACACATCTTAATTTCACCTCCACCTTGGACAACCGTACCCATGGTACTTTTGCTGAGTGTCACTCTCCATCCCTGGTGGACTGTTTACCAACACTTGGAAATCTCCACTGCTTATTTGGTCCAACTCCTAATGGAGATATTGTTCAAATACAAGCCCTGAATCTGAATTTAAATCTCAACCCAGATCTGCTTCTGTCAAAAATCCTGGCAAGTGAATTTTGAAGGTTTCAACACACCTAATAGCAGTCCCTCGTTTTGGTTACTGCTGAGGTCTACCCTTTATCTGCATCAGGAACACCAGCAAGCAAAAGATCTGAGTTAATTGGTCTGAAAAAGGTTTACCTAAAAGGGAACGGTTACGGTGACTGTATAACAAGATCCACGGCAGGCGCAAGACCTGAAAATCATTGCAGGTCCAATATAGAGGATCATTAGACAGATCTAAGTTTTCTAGGATTTGAGCCAGTTTGCAGCTGATTTCAGGTCAGCTTGCAGAGCCTTCCTTGTTATACTGAACACCGCCAGGCTGGAACTTAACAAAATGGGAGGAAGAGAAAGTAATGGGTTTCTCAAGTGTTTCTGAATTTTAGGGGAGGAATCAAACTGGAAAGAAAAATGGGAGGGAGCTAATCCTGATTTTGTTTCCACTGTGGAGTATTCTTAAAAATTACAAACGAAAGCCACATAGCACTTTGTACAACAAAGTCTTTTACAGCAAATAACACAGATACAGTCACACTTTAACCTTCTAGAAATTTTATAGGGAAAATTCCCGCACAATTTGAGATGGAGGAAGGATTTTAAAATTTGACAGATTTTCTATTTTAACTTATTTAGTTTCATAGTGCTCTTCTGATTAAAAAAAAAAAAAAGTTCAGAAGCATTCCAGGTTGAATAAGACACTGAATTTGACCCCAAAATGTTTTAGTTTTTCAATAATTCTTTTTGCATCATCAGTGAAGAAAAATAATCTGCTTTGTTATGCAGCGTAAAGAACTTCTGCGCATGGCCAGGAATGTGATGCTGAAGGAATAGCTGTAAACAGTGCATATTGATATTGGATGTGTAGTCATTAAGAAAGGAGAAGAAGGAAGGTCCAAAGCCAGGGAATTAATGCAATGTTGCCCAAGGGCTACATTCAAATACATTTATTTTTTCAATTTGTAGTTTTAACTTTGCTGAATCCATCTGTTATTTTCATTTATAAATACTCCACTCTTTCTATCCTCTGGGACCTTTTCCCTGTCTTTTTTGTTTGTTTGTGTGTTAGCTTCTCACTAATACTTGTGGGATTTCCCTGAGGTGTGGAGTCAGAGAACATTTTGGACTGCCGGGTAAGGTGACATTTACCCTGGGACCCTGTAGAAGTCGAGGCTTTACCTTTGTAGGGCCACAGAGGGAACTGCGCAGCGTCCTGCGAAGGAGAGGGCACAAGGATCCTCTGCTCAGTCTTTCTGCACAACTTGTTTTTTCAAGGAAGAAGGTATTGCTATCCTTGATGTCGAGTTGAGTTAAATTTCTAATGGTCACATAGACCAGGTATTGTCATGAGTCTTAATAATACAGAGGGAAAAAAAAGAAAGAAAACCCCAGATTATGGGGAAATCTTTAACATGTGGTTCTGTCTTCTGTTTTCCAAGATGACAGGTCTGGGTTACCTAGCTGGCTCTGTGTTACGAGAAATGACGTATGCATAATAATTAGTAAAGGTGCTCCCTTTCTGTGGGCAGCTGGAGTCCCATGCCAGTGCAGCCAGACATGCAGACTGGGGCCACCTCTGGTCTCTATCAGCCTGTGGTGGCGAGAGCATCATATGGAGTGACCCCTTCTCGCATACGTCATGAAAATCATGGCTATTTTTATTTTGCATTGAAAATGGTGTTAAGCTTCTGAGGATCAAAGTTCTCTGCCAGGCCCTGCCAGAGATTCACTGTGTGACTTTGCTCTGTCCCCAGAGACTCCTTTTGCTTCTCTTTCTCCATCTGTATAACAGGGACAATGACACTCGCCCACCTAAAAATGTCCTTCGACATGCCCAAACAAAAAGCAAAAATACTCATCACTGAGATACAGGTGATATAAGTTGATGATTTTTTTACTAGAGATATCTCCCTCCACTAGATATGCAAAATGTATCTACGGTTTGGTTATTTACCATGGTTTGTATGAATTATAGAGCAGTCATCTTATACCTTGGTATTCAGAGTAATGCAACATACTTACTAGAAATCCACCTAAGCAATTACTTTTCTGATCTATTGCCAGATTCCTTTCGTATCAGCTGCAGCAGCTTGCAAAACCGAACAAATAACGTTTTACATAGGCTTGTAGTCTATATTCAATTTTATCTGATTATTTTTAGCACAGTGATTTGAGAATCCAAATTACAGCTAAGAAAATGGAAAATTCATTTTCCAACAATGCCTTAAGCTTCACTAGCATTTTAGAGTAGAACATTTCTGTGATGGCCTTTGATTCAATCCAGGCTGAACGAAAGACATTTCATCACCACAGAATGCATTTCTTTATTTGCCTTGGATCTATGATTCTGTCAGTATTGAGAGAAAAGAAAAATCAATGCTGCACTATAAACCTCGGGCAGCCCCTGGCCAACGTGGTCAGCATGGTGTGAGCAAAGGAAATGGCAGGGGAAAAAAATTGACCGCTCAGCAATAGTGTGGCACAGTAACGGACAAAGCTCTGGGCTAATAACAGCTTGCAATTACACATGGAAAGCCAAAGCTTGTAGGGCATTCAGTACGAAGGGGATGTAATACAATTTATTGAACCACCGGTTAGAGTTCTGCAGCTTCTCAATAAAAAAAAAGAGCTGTGGACCTGTACTGCTTAAAAGACAGACTTATATGGTGCCAGCAGGGGAAGGAGACTTGAAGAAAGCAGAAAGCCCTTCCTTTTTATGTCTTGGATAGTGAGCAAGTGGGAGAATGCAGCCTATTTATGCTTTCTAAAAATACACCAGCCAGGCTTAAAGGGACAGCCCGCGCCGCTGCTGCCGGTGCCCCCGCTGCCGCTACGGACGCCTGCACACACGCATGCACCCTGCGCGCCGGAGCGGACAGACCTAACTAGGCACTGCATTTTAATTCCTTATACATACTGCATCTACGCTGACAGCACACTGTACATCCTGCCATTCTGGAAATGGGGGAAAAGCGGCACGACAAAATCTTTGCTCAGATACAGTTATTTATCTGAGCGAAGCAAGGTGCTTCTCCAGGAGAAAGCATAAAATCAAAATGCTAGTAAAACAGAACTAAAAATCTTGACCTAAAAAGAGGAATAATTTGTAAGCATGCTCTCAAACAGAGAGAAATTAAAACTTTCAACTAAAAGCCAGTGGTTTACAGTGGTCAAGGGAGGCGGCAGCATTTTCGGGTAGGTCTGGCTGCAGTAGCAGAGGTCAGTGCTGCAGACTGAGGCTGACTCCCTCCTGCCCAACCGCGATGCCCTTTGCCAGGCGGGACAGCTGGGGACACTGTGGCCGCTGCCCACAGGTGGGGCACAGCCCCCACCCCAGGCACTGGCCACACTGGGTTTTGTGCATCCACTAAGAAGGAGCGGGGTTTGCTCGGTGTAAGCGGTTATGGAGCAGTCTTGGGGCGATACTGCAAACTGCGCACCATGCGTTTATATTTATTTGTGCTTTCAGGGATAAATTATGCTCTGCAGATGCTGACAAAAAGTTGTGTTGCTTGATTGCACGAAGGCAGGATTAATTCCTACAGCTGGAGGTGCCAAGTATTGCCCGGGCTCAGCTGAAGCCCTGGCAGGGCTGGACCCGGCTGGGGGCTCGACAGCCTTTGGGAAGAAGCAGCGGCAGCACCCACTTAGGGAGCTGAGAGAGCCCGTGGTGTGGCCAGGGCAGAGCTTGCCTTGGAGAAACCTCTGCATGGTACCAGACTCTGACCTTTTTCTGCCCATGTTTGCATAAAGGCACATTCACCAGAGAAGAGATTATCTCTTTGCATCAGTTTTGGACATTTGATGTAATTGTGGCCAAAAGAGTGGCAGGTTGCTTAAAGCCATAATTTAGACTTAAGATCCATCTTTCCCCCAGAGTTAGTAAAATACAGCAGGAACTTTAATATCCGGCCGTCAGATCCTGTGCTTCCCCGGGACCCTGATCTCTGCAGTGCTGCATGGGTCCTGCAATTGCCTGACCCAATTTGTACATATTGCTAAGAAACATTGTTTCTTAAATTTTTGGCTGGTGTTGAATTCCCGAGTACTACAATGATGTGGTAAAGAGTGCATCGAGAACAACTGAAATAACAGCCACAATGTATCTAATTATTTTGCGCTCTTAATTGAAGACATCATCTCTCATCACAATGCAATACAGCTACAAGACTCCTCACCCTCAGTAATAAATAACAGCCAGATTTTCCTCTATCATGGCCAGTGGAACCAGCTAACCCGTATAACTGTTGGATGCTATCCCAGCGACAATCTGGCCCAGAGACGTTTTTGTTTTATCTGAAATTTCATTTCTAGAATCCCAGCCTAAGTGTCTTACCCCTTCATATTTTCACATCAGCCTCTTCCCTCGGTGCAATTCACAGCTCCGATCTGGCACCGTGGGGTCGCCCCTCTAGGTTTCCCTTGCACAGGAGGCAGGTTGCTGCCTGCACATCACCTTTGATGACAAAATGCCAGAAGGACCACACAACAGGATACAGTGCATCTTTTGTGACAATTATAGCAGGGTCCCCTGCGTGATAAAAAAAGTCTCGCGCCAAGCACCGCAGTCACTCAGCAAATCCCTCGCCCCTTATCGTAATTAAGTCCTTCTACATGACATGGCGTAAGAGATAAGGCATTTGTATTCGAGACGTGAAGAAATCACTGGAGGGCGGTGGTGCCGGGCGCGGGGGCCGCAGTACGGGATGCCCCGGTTAGCGCGGTGCTGCCGGCAGCCCTGGCACAGAGGGAGCCCCTCGCCCGTCACTTCTCTTTTTCAGCCACAGGGATGGGGGAGGAGGATGCGAGCGCTGACCATTCCCAATGTCACCTGCAGAGAGCCATTAGCCCGCTCAGCCCTCTATTCCTACATGCTGAATCAAATTAATCTAACAAAAACAGATGACCTGTGAGCTCAGCCTGCCTTACAGCAAAGTCAAACGGGAGCGAGGGGCAGCGGCGGCGAGCGAGGCAGGGAGGAACCACGCCGTCCCTGCAGCCCCTCACCGTGGCCTCCCGCCGATCTCCCTCCGTCGCCGGCTGTCACGTCCACGCACCTCGGCCACCTCTCCCTCTGCAGCCAGACGAACCCTCTCTTGTCTACCTTGGTCTGGCTGTGCGCTACCCCCTCCATTACACACGTCCACACACACACACAGAGCTGCTGACCTAGAGGTGTTAGCCACTCCGCAGCTGCCGTTCTTCTCACATTAATCTATAGGAATCAATGGACATTTCATTAGAGTAATCAAGTGTGGATGCATCCCGCATTTATATCCCGTGCCTCCCCCCTCCCCCCAGCTGCTTTCACAGGCTAATTGGTCCTACAGCAAAGACTACGTGGATATTTTTCCCTACAGATGAGTGTCAAGAGCAGTTTTTTTACTGCTGGTTGAAATACCTATCAATAGAGAGGTAGTATAAAAGCCTTCACCCATCAGGTTGTGCTGCTGATGCTAATACATAATGCACTCTCCGTTCTCACCCACCCGATTCCCTCCTTTACACCTTTATCCCATACCACTGCCTCATTTACATTTACTTCGATATGGGAATTAGCCCATTGCATTTTCCTTTTAAAAAAAAAAGGATTGCAAGAATTAATACTTCTCTCTCAGGTCACGGTACATTGAAGGAATTTTTCACATATTCATATTGCACCGGTAAACTTTTTATTTGCAATCAAATCTCTTCATCTTCCTTACTATGATATCTTCTAATTTTTTCTGTTATTTTGTGGTTTATATGCATATTGGTGTACAATGACCCCTCGTGAAAGGTACCGGCAACAGCATTGTTTTCAGGACCCTTTGTTGCTGGGAGGGGACACCCTCCTCTCTGCTCACCTCCACAAAGACAGCAGAGGTTTAGCAGGGCTTAGGGGGCTGAAAAAGGTCACAAGAACTGCCATCCCTAAAACATACATGTGACAGGAGGCTGGTGACTGAGCGGTGTCCTTACAGTCAGGGGACCAGGGGCTCTGTTCAGATCATCATTTGATGAGAATGAGAAAATGCAATGATATTTGTTTGAACAAAAAGTTTGAAAGTGAAATTTTTTATAAGATCACAGACTTTTAATTCAAAAATAATTCCACCAGGAAGGTGGGCACCTAACAACTCATCTCACAAATGTATGAAAGCTTCAGAAATGCTGTTGCAAAGCAGGAGGTAGCCCAGGGAAGGCAGATGGTGGCTTGGGGGTGCTGGAGGAGGGCTCCCAGGGCGCTGGGGGCAAGGGCTTCCCCACGGGGCACCCTCCATCACTGCAACCCTGCCATGGGGCAGGGCAGTCCCAGCATCCCTTCTCCGGGCACCACTGGGACCTTGCAGGCTGCAGGAGAGGAGAAGCCTGTACGCTTCTGAGCTAGAGGATCAGGCCTTGGTACTTGGCAAGTTAAAAGCGGACAATTTGCTAAGGGAAGAAAAGAAGTCAGCTTATTTATGCCATTTTGATTGTTGTGGGAGAAGGCAGACTGACAAAACTAGAAGCTACTCTTCTTTTACTCACAAAAATGCTGCAGCAAAGATGAGGGTGATGTGAAAGTTCATCGCGTTGCACCATCACAACGCTTGGCCTGGGGAACCTCCAAGGAGGAAGAGCAGAGCTCAGGAGGCACCAGGGATTGGGGATTTGGCCTCATCTTGCACTTACAATAAACAGGCAACTAAACTTTTCTCTCTTGGTAACAATTTTTGACCATTAGAAAGATGAGCTGAATTCAAAATCACTGACTTGCGATAAAGCTGATAGTTCTGGTGTGTTATTACCCATCTTTCAAGTCATGTCAGACCTGAAAAAAAGCATATTTTCTAGGCAGAAAGGCACTTGAGTGAAAGAGATTCAAGTTAAAATGTCTCTCCTTTGTCCTGTTTTTAGAACTTCCAGCATCAGCTATGTGGATTTCCCCAGGTGGAAGCACAGCCCCATTGGCTGCTGGTGCTACAGTACACTATTTGTAAACATTTGGATATATTGCAGGGATGTGGAACTGCTTCCACCTTCCCAACTTTTCCATGTGGCGTGCAATTTTCAGCTCTGTTTAATGAATACCTTTTTTTTTTTTTTTTAAACTAAAGCCTGCGTTTTGCTTATGGCCAAATTCATGAAACTGCAATGAAGAAAAATGAACCTGCTGAAGGGGATTGACCCCAAATGCTCAAGAACAGGTCTTTCAAGACTAACGAGAGAGTTTGCATTTGCTTTTGCTGCCAGATCTCTTTCCTGAGGGCACACTGCATAATGCAAAAAGAGCTACGTGAAAAGTTTGGTGCAGAAGATGAAAATAGGACCGTTCGGCTGTTTTATAAAGAGATGAGGTTCTCTTCCCCTTCCCCCTCCACACGTTTTTCACTGTAAGCGAAAATGAAACTTGTGCTTTTCAGAGGAAATGGCTGCTAAAGGTTAAAGGGTAAGTCTTCCTTGCTGTAAGCATACATTTTTGCAAGCTGAATCTTAACCATGTGGCTAGCAGCACTCATACCAAAATAACTGCAGAGAGCTTGGAATAAGAGTGGGGAAATAGAGGGCAAAAGCATCAAAAGAACATCCCAAAATTGATTCATCTGCTCTTTTTTCCTCCTTCATTTGAGTTCTGGCCACCTCCTTTTCTCTATTACACATTCCACTTTAGAAACAAGATCATTTTTCAGAGGTGGAGGGCATGGAGCTGTGCCAAGGAAGAGCAGTCGGTGTGCAAGGGAGCAAAAGCATCTCTCCAGGGCTGCCACGTGGCCACCCGCGAGGGCAGGTAAGTTTGGGGCAACAGGTAACTGAAGCCTTGACTCCTTGCCCTGCCGTACCAACCGATGAGCGTATTTGTGCAGCGGCTGTACCTGCATAGAGGTTCAATGTCACACATCACAACCCACTGGAAAAAGAGCAGAGGGAGGCAGGAGGAAGCTGTTGCCCGCTCCAGCTCGCCTCTCTAGTTGCTTTTGCGGCGAGAGAGCTCGTCATTTGGCTCTTGGGTTTTTCCTGGTGAAGGAAGCCACAGTGAAACAGTACCTGAATGGTCCTGAAAGTAGTTTCTTGGACATTTAGATATATTCTGTTTAGTGCGGTGCTCCTAGGAACTATTTGACCCCATGTAAACACAAACACTCATTAGTATTGATGTGGAATTTAGAATATTCCTGGATAACAGTGTCTGTTATATTAAAGACAAAATAGGATGAACAGGATTCCAATCAAAAACACACCTTCTGGCAGCATATTGTTTGCAGAATGCAAACACGGGCAAGATTGAATGTATTAACACAGAACATAAATGGAGAGCAATATAGCACAGACGTATATCCATAAAAATTACAACCATTTAGTTTTAAAGGAAGACAGTTGTTATAAGATATTCCAGATTTGAGAAGGAGTCAGCATTTTCTTCTTATTCCTTCCTACTTTTCCCTCACAAATAAACATTGAAGAAACACCTGGGGAGGTGGTGGCAGCGTTTGGTGCATTTAGCTAAGAAACGCTAAAGCCTCAGCGAGGCACTTTCCCAAAGGATGAAGGGTGGGACAGGCAGAGGGATGGCTGGGAAATGGCTGTGGCCCCCCGGGCCTGGGCAAGCCCAGTTTGCAGAAGGCTGCAGGTGCCAAGCGTCCTCTGGAGAGGTTCCTCAGCCAACCCAGGGCAACAGACTGCAGCAGCTGCACCCGCTCTTTGGGGCTGGGGACCTGCCTCCCTGAGCAGCATCCACCCCTTGAAATTGCGCAACAGAAATTAAACATCACAGGAACGGTTGTTGCTGGTTTGGGGTTACTCCTACCCAGGAAAGACTATTTTCTTTTTCTTCTAAGAAGTTTAAGAAGCTCCTTGTGCTTGTTCTGTAAAGCAGCTCTTTGAGTATGCTTTGGTTTTGAGGTATATCAATAAGTTCACATGGTGGGGAACGGGGAGAGAAACTAGAGAGTTTTTCTGAGTTTGGGCTTTCTGTTATTCAAGTCAGTTAATGGGCTACGTGGGCCCAGTTTCAGCTTTCACTGTCACCACTGTGCCTTTATGCCTCTGACCTCGGTGGAGCTGCTTTGATTTTCCAGCCACTGACACGCTGACATGTGAGAATCAACCTCCAGATACACACCTCAGCATTTCCCCACTTCGCTATGGACGTAGGTGCACATCCGCTTTCTCTTAAGATTGTAACATATGCTTTTAATTCCCTGTGTGAATTTTCACTGAACTTTACTCCTCAACTGTCGCAGATGTGATTTCAAGGGTTACTGAGAAAAGGTCTGCACAGATTTCACCTTCTTTATGAGATGCAAAGAAAAAAACACCCACCTATTTCATCTTGCAGTAGGAATATCAAGAACTTCAATTCTAACTGATCCCTCAAAGCCAAGTAATTTCTGATAAAGCCAGAAACATGGCTGTGTTGGTCTACATCAAACGCAACTTCGTATTTAATATTTGACATTCTCAACATGGACCATTTCGATGTAGCCTCCTGAAATTTTTGGGTAAGTTTCTTGGGTAAGTTGAGATACCTGAAGGGGACATTAACATCAGCCCTAAGTGGTTGGATGCATGCAACCACTGACCCTAAAGGGTCAGAAACATGACTTGTTTGGTTCCCCCCCCCATGACAAATGAACGTATTGTACAGCCTTTTCTGACACTACAGATTTCCTTTCCTCCCACGAAGATGTAATGAAGGCAAATTATTTGCATTCAGTCTGCTGCATAAAAGTTGTCTGTGAAATAAACACCTTTTCCATTTAAAAATGACCAAACCACCAGTCACAAGATGAGGACATAGGAAAATGATGCTGTCTTTCATATTGTCTGGTTAGCTGTGCTCAAACATGAGAGCTGGGCCAAGAAGTTTTGAAGACAGTGATACTCATACGCTGTGCCTGTGCAGTGTGTAGGGCACAGAGGTCCCAGCAGCTTCTGGGCACGAGCGGGAGGTGAACAGGTGAATGAAACTATGATCTCAGCCAGGGTCTTCCTGAACTGACATTTCAGTAGGAAGGTTGGCAGATGGCATGCCAGCCTTTGCCCTGACTATACGGATGGGAACTCTGGGTATCACTGCCATCAGTCACTGGTGCGACACTGAAACCTGCATATTTCAGCTGAAATTTCCATCCATGACAAACCTCTGCCTTTTTCGCGCTGCATATTTGAGAGCTTTTTTTCAATCCTTCTCAGAACAGAGCTCCTAAGAAGACAGTCCTAGGCAATACTCAGCCAGCAAGGTGGCTGAAGTCTTCCCAGGCTTCTTACTTTGCTCTACCTGTTTCTGGGTGTTTAGACCCAATCTTGTTTTTTCACACGCTAGTTGTTTCTGCACAAGTTAAATTGAGCGGCCAACCTTACAACTGCCCTGACTCAGTTTCACCCTTTTCCAGCAGAGCTTCCCTGCCTAATGCAGCCTGTGCTCTCAGAGATACCTTTGTGGAGCTCCTTTCCCCTAGTGTGACTTTAAGGGGCAGCAGACATACTGTAACTGGAATAAACAAAAACATTTCCAAGCACGTATACACTGCCAAGAAAAGAGTGAAGTTGCCGACAATGTTTTCATATATGGCATTAGAAAATATATATCAACATTTTTTATTCCATTTCTATAAATGAAGAAAAATAAATGTACTATAAGAACTATACCGAGATCTCTAGAAATTCCCCTTTTCATTCCTTTATCTGCAGCAAAGGCAGAAGAAGAGGCAGTCCAGGAAAAAGGAATTCTAAGGAAAACAGTTATGCCCAAAGCCCAGGGCTGTACATTATTTTTAACATCTAAAAATCCTATACACTTGGTTACCACTAGAACCTGTCGGTTTGGAGATTGGGATAAAAGCAGCATCATCTATGGCTTTATAAACTAACTAGTGGTCTTCCTTGAGTTTTAATAGCTGCAGCTAATGTATAACTGGGGAGATCACAAATGTCTTCATTCTCTGCCCTGTGAATCACCAGTACAGAGGAATAACGCAGAATACCACTATGTGGTAGTCAGAGACACCGCAGTTATCAATGCAAAGGTTTGAAAGTAAGTATAAAAGTTTCTGTTGAGTTATATGCCATTCTTTACTTAAAGATTTATCATAATGCATTGTTTTTCCAAAACAAGAGCATAAAGCTCTACGTTACTCTTGCAGACCTTTTGGTGTGTTGATTGTAACAGAAAAATGTAATC